>MJUU01035796.1:0-18127 GCA_002080025.1 Modiolus philippinarum | reverse complement strand
TTAAAGACACTAAGGCCATCCTTAATAAAATGTTTGTTTGCTGTTTATTGGCTATTAATTTTGGATGTGAGTAGGTAGGTAGGTAAATTTTTTTTTCTCAAAAGATGTCAAAAAGGGGTTAATTTTTAAGAAAATGTGCTAAAAATAGAATAAAAAAATTTTATCTGGGAAATCTCGATAAACTTTTTTGAGTAGGTAGGTTTTTTTTTATGAGTAGGTCGATAAACAGCAAACAAACAATTTTTTAAGGTTGGCCTAACTATCAATTGTCTATATATTATACACTAAATATTAATATAATAAGTGAGAGCCAAACCATCGGCCAAAAAAAAGGTCAAAAGACATACATGACAAAACGAAATTTATTAGAAGCGCAAAGACAAATTTTTAATATATCACATATGAGACAAAGAAAACTGGGGACACACATACAAATAAACAACATGTACCCAATTAAAACCATGGGTGAGACGAAGTGCAGCCGTACAATAAGTGAATCTCCTTATCAGGTTAGACACCAGCCATGTTGAACATGTAAATATTCTGGTAATAATGTCAAATCCAGGAGAGAAAAAGAACAAATTGAAGTTATGAAGGGAAAGATCTGTTATCATCAGTAAAACAGATTTCCCATAGTAGATCACAAAATAATTACCCGTATGTCTACTTAGTGATGACTTCAGGTTATGAGATACACTGTATCTACCACAACTGCCCCCCCCCCAAAAAAAAAAATGGGGGGTGAGTTTACTTTTGGAAATTTTGGAAAAGTGAAGTCACCATGATTGTCATATAGCTGAACCTCTGTTGTGAGTTTTTAGATGAAGGTCAAGGAATGTGGCTGATGCAGAAGTGTCTATGGTACCCTTAATTTTAGATGAGATGAATAAAATCATCAAAGCAAGGGTTGTTAGTGACAAAATATCATATATATAAGCGGAAATTTAAGGAATGGTCTAGTTGTCCAAACTAACTTATGGCAGATTTACTGGATCATTAATATATTTTATTTGCAATCTATCAATGAATATACTTATTTTCAATATATATGTTAATGATCCAGGAAATCTGCTATAATTCAATGCAAAACATATTTATCCATTTAATCATATGGCTATTTAACAATGTAATTATTTATCAGCTGACAAAGTTTGGTGCATTATAACCAAGTTGGCCACCTTCAACTCCTAACGTATGCATATCATAGTGAACTATAGTTTAAGGGCCATATGAAAATATTAAGGTTCATTTACTGGAAAAAACAGGGGGTCACTTTATACATTTACAGAAATACTCTATAAATTCAGCTTTATATTCAGAATTCACATGCAGTCACATACAGTGACAGATTTGGTTTTATCTTATCTCTAAATTACAATCAGTTTTTAAATTTTGCATGTCCCTCAAAAAGTTGATTATGATGGCTCTGAGTGACCAGAGTTATTTTATTTGGATGGTAATACTAGAAAATAAATTCCAATCAATATATACATGTTCAGAGCAAGCCAGTGTGTCTGTGCGCCTCAGCCTGATTTATTAGATTTAGTAGTTTTTAAATGGACAACTTATATGCAAATGCTTAAGTATAACACTTTTGAAAAAATCAACTAGAGCTGTATCCGATCGCAACCAGTTATACTTGAACCCTGATGGTAAGTGCAAAATTAAGTGTGTGTGGACAGAGTACAGTTGTGGACACAATACAAATGTGGACACAATGATATACCTCCCCCTTTTTTGGTCTCACTATACAGTTTCGACGTCACCATGCATTCCTTTGTAAAATTGCCAAACTTTGCAGGTTCAGCCTGAACGTATAGGTGTAAAGTTTGCCATGAGGTGTATATTTTTTGCGAAGCATGGATACCATAGATTTTATAAACAATGCAAAAAGGGTATGATGATCGTTGAATTTTTTCACAAAATAAGCTCGAACATAAACTGCTTTCAAAAGCACATGTTCACCCTTCTGTCAAATTTCTGTCCACATGGCCAGCATGACATCGTCTCACTCATTTATTGATGTGATATCCCTACATACTGGTCACAGATACCAATTATATTTGTAAAGTACACTTTCTCAGCTTCAATTTAAGCAGTCACATGTACTCTTTCCAAGTATAATAAAATATCTATCACTTACACTGTATTTGATTCCAATTTAACTTTCTGAAAGAACTATTTAGCTGGCCAATTGACCCGGAAGTGTATGTTGAGACCTTTCCAGAAAATATTCAAACATCAATTATCTCCCCTTCAAAATTTCAGACAGAAACCATATAACTTCATGCACATCTTCAGGTGGTATACTACAACTGTGTGACATTTCATCAATATCCAAGTACCTGTATAGGAGAACATGCGCTGATAAGGTTCACTCCCCTCCCCTCCTTTTTCCAGAAAATATTCAAAAGCAAATTATCTCCCCTTCAAAATTTTGGGCAGCAGCCAGAATATTTCAAGCACATTATCAGTTGGTGTACTACAACTGTGTAACATTTCATCAAAATCCAAGCGGTGGTTTTGGAGAATATGCGCTAACAAGTTGCCCCCACCCCCTTTTTCCAGAAAATATTCAAAGACAAATTATCTCCCCTTCAAAATTTTGGACAGCAACCATATTAATTCATGCACATCTTCAGGTGGTGTACTACAACTGTGTATCATTTCATCAAAATCCAAGCAACAGTTTTGGAGAACATGGGCTGACAAGGTTCGTCCTCCCCCTTTTTTCAGAAAATATTCAAAGACGAATTATCTCCCCTTAATAATTTTGGAAAGCAACCATATTACTTCATGCACATCTTCAGATGGTGTACTACAACCGTGCACAATTCATCAAAATCCATGCAGGGGTTTAGGAGAACATGCGCCGACAAGGTACATGGACGGACAGACAGACAGACGGATGGATGGACAGACAGACGGATGAACAGGGTGATTCCTATATACCCCCAAACTTTGTTTGCGGGGGTTTAATTAGGCTTTAGAAAGTTAGTCTGTACTATGTGATATTGGGTCCTTAATACACCTTAACCCAGTTTTGCAGTTCTAAATTAATTCTACGTTTAACGTCACCCACACGTGTAGGTTTTTGAACATTCTTGAAAATAAAAAATAAACAAAAATTTAGTATATCCAAAATATTATTTAGTATATCCAAAATATTATACATTGAGGTCTTGATCCGTCACTAGTTTAGCAGTCAAGTTGAGACTAATGAAAGACTAGCAAAAGAAAGTGGAATGAAAGGTTTTACTTTAGCATGATTAGTTAATAATTCAAAATAAAGTGTGAAATCTGCACCAAAGCATAGTTATGCATTAAAATTTCTAAAAAAAAATACTTGCAAATGTTTTGTTTGAAATTTTTGTTTGTTTTATTTTTCCCTTTAGCATAACTTTCAATGTCCTATGTTCACCTTAAACATAGAATTAATTTAATACAGCCTAAACGTTGTTTTGGCCCCTCTATTGGCCGTTGTGTCCAAACATCACCTAGAAAACCTGGTATAGAAATGTTAAAAAGAAGGATCTTACAAAATGAACCATTTGATAAAAGAAACCATTTATTCTTTCATCAACATAATGATGCAAACTTGTACTGAAATTACAAAATACGTGAAAAGGGGGATTCGGAACACCATTAGGGTAAAACAGATTAGCTGTTTTTTAGCCTTTGGAGTAAATAAAGTATATTTCTGTAAAATTTTGAATTTTTCTTTGTAAACTTGTTTATACAGTGTTTTGTGTTTGCTAAAAATTGCCCTCTAAAGTGATGGTGTGTGGACACGGTTCTCAAACTGATGTCTATTCAATATATACTGGTAGCTCATCATCATGATCATTGTGGTAAGTAGAAATTAATGAAACAGTGAATTCACTAATACAAATTTGGTTGAAATTAACATGAATATCACAATATAATGGAACCAAAGATAGAATGAGAAGCCAATATACTACTAAAAATAGAGTAGATCTATAATTCAGGCAGGGAAGTGGTTGAAATAGAACAACAGAAATTTAGCTCTAGTTTTAATGAGGTAGAAATGTTACTTTTTGGATTGTTTACCACAGATATATAATTATAAAAGTTATCTCTAATGAAAACAAGACCAATTACATGTCTGGACCTGCGTCACCGTCACTCATGTTCAACTTAGAAACTGTTTGGTTTTTTTTCAATCTAACAGAATACCATGTATAGGTTTACCAATTCAAACAAGTATTCACTTACCTTATTACCAAAAATTCTTCAAATGCAAGTTATAATTGAGATTATATTAAGTTCAACCCTATTGCCAAGGGTTTACGATCCACTCCTCTCATCTTCACCCTTGGCAGATCAAGCTGGATTTATGTAGTCTCAAATCCACGTCTTTGATTGGTTGCAGTTAACCTTCACTGCAGCCAATTAATTAACTTACATTCAGATTTTGACTATATATCAAAACAATAAAACTTAAAATATGGCGTTAGGTGATTTTTCTATTTTGCAAAATTTCCATGATTTAATTATCGTACTTTACTTTTGAAGGGTTATTTCCTTGAAGTCAAATATATTGTGAATTGTTGTATTGTTAGATGCAATAAATAATCATTTATTATCACAATAAATCATACTGAAACTCTTACTTTAAAGGGAGATAATTTGAAACTGATTGTGGCTCAATCCGCCAAGGGTGAAGTGGAGAGAAGCTGATCCCAACTTCTTGGCTAGCGCAGATGCCCTATTACTGTTATAGACAAAAAAAGAAGAAAAGAAACAAAACTAAATGTACAAAGTTGAACAAAGCATAAAATGAAAATAGTCCATATCCTGTCAGCAAAGATGTGAAATTCAAATAAACACATACTTTGAATCTTTATGAGAAAACATATGAAAGCAATGCAAAAATTCAAGAATAGCTGCCCATGGTCAATGCGTTCAAAACTCTGCAACGTCTCTGGACAAAAATTGAGTACCATGATGATATAATATGATAGAATTAAGTACAAGTTCAATAATAGATAAATTTGACATTTTTTTAAATCAAAACTGGCCTAAAGGGGAGGTTCACATCACCAATGTATTCAAACAACAGTAAAACTTCAAAGGTATTTAGTCAGAAATGTAATCTTTCAGATTACACAAACCAGGCACTGTAATGTAAAAATATGCTGAAAAATGACTAAGTTCAACAATGCATAAATTCAACATTTTTTTTTCAAATCTGCCCAAAAAGGGAGGTTCACATCTTCAATGTGTCCGGAACAATTGGGTAAAGTTTCAAAAGCACCAGATATAAGGAGTCAGAGTTTCAGATTACACAAACTCAGTACTGAAATGTTAAAATTTAACGAATTTAATGAAAAAATGACTAAGTTCAACAATGCATAAATTCGACAATTTTTATCCAAATCTCACCAAAAGGGGAGGTGCACATCTTCAATGTGTTCAGAACAACTGTGCAAAGTTTCAAAAGTATCGGGTTAAAGGTGTCGGAGTTTCAGATTACACAAACTTGGTACCCCAAAGCGTGACGGACGGACGGACGGACGGACAGACAGACGGACCGACGGACGGAGTCGAGCGGCTCCTAGACCTGCGGTCACCGTTTGTGACGCAGGTAATAAAGGGCTATGCCGAGCGCAGCATGATACGACCACAGCATGTCGAACACTGAAATTTGAACAAGTGTAATTCAAAATGAATGAGGACACAGTAAAGAGCTTGATACAGTAATTAAATGCACACAATAAAGAGCTTGACCCAGTAATTAGCTGCACACAAACTAAGGAAAATAAAAATTAGCTCTTATAATTCCTTATGAATATATCGGAAAAGGCAAGAGGTATGTCAATAATATACAGAAAGCTTATATCAAGAAGAATCCAAAGAAGAAATTCCTATCAAAATCCAATGAAAAATAAAGGTTTCACATATTTCGAAAAATTGCAATTTTGCCCCTTTGACCCCTTGTAGCTTGGAAATGGTAAGAGCTATGCAAAATCTGTTGACATACTGCTGTAAGCTTATATCAGGAGGAATTCAAAGAAAAAAAACCCAATCGAAATCCGATGAAAAATAAAAATTTTAGGTAATCTGCAAATTTCCAATTTTGTCCCCATTTGGCCCCTCATAGCTCGGAGAAGAAACAAATTGTCAAAAATCTGATGGTGCACCTCTATGTTTATTTTCAAAAGTAATCCATTGGAAAAAAACTGCATCAAAATCGGACTAAAATAAATAAAATAAAATTTTTGAAAATTGCCCCTTTTGGGCCCCATTTATCTCCTGAACGGTACCTGCCACATAAATCTGTTGACATATTAATGATAGGAAATTTAATTAGGAACACAACGCAAGAAACCCAATCAAAATCTAATAAATAATAATTATTCTACAGCCAAATATGTGAAAACAACCAATTTTGCCCTTTTTGGCCCCTTTTTGATAACGGGAAGGGCAAAAATGTCTTCCTTTTGTGCCAAGGAACATTGTGGTAAAATTTCATAAGGATTGGTCAACTGGAACTTAAGTTATTGACCAAAAACAAAAGTGTCTACAGACAAAGACGCCGGACAACAACGACGACGACGATGACGACGACCTCAAATTTTTTGAGGTCGTATAAAAATACTTAGTCTAATATTTTTCATTCCTTTATTCTAAATTTATATGAAAACAACATAGATTGCAGCAGGTGAACGAATAGATGCACATGCAATTCACAAATCAGCATAAAAGATCAATTTAGTGTCTGTCTTTCAAAGTGGATCCCCTTTTCTATCCATTCTTTCTGAGGTTTCTTTCAGGAATTCACTTTGTATAAAGACGAAACAGTCAACAAATCACCCAAAATGAATACCAGATGGTAAACACCCTTATATTACACTTCAAATACTAATTAAAATGTGTTTGAAAATCTTGAAATTTAACGAAGTGAAAACACTTAAGGTAAAAAATGCTCCTTTAATTGCCCCATATATTTATTTCACAGTCATGACAGTGAGTACAAATCACTGGAGAGCTAAAAATATAATGAAACATCCATTCTCTTCCTGGATTTTCTCCCTACTTGAAAACTTAAAAAAGTGGATCCTGAAAAAGGCCCTATACAGAAATCAATCTCATATGGTTTATACTTATTTAATAATACATGTACTCCTAAATTTTATTTCTGACCATGCCCTTTGACGGTAAACCGAATTCTTCCATCTCCCGTCTCTATGGTGCAAATATTACCTATTTATCGTGTATCTTTTCTATTTGGACTTTTATTAGGGCTCCGCCACATAGTGGAGAACGCCCTATTGTAATCACTCTGTCCGTCCATCTGTCTGTATGTGTGTGTGCGTCCGTATGTCCGTCCATGCTCAACAAAGTAGTGTCCGGGCTATAACTTTTTATACGACCACAAAAAATTTTGAGGTCGTATATTGGTATGATACTGGCGGCGGCGTCGGCGTCGGCGTCTGTGGACACTTCATTTCCGTGTGATAACTTAAGTTCTAGTTGAGCAATCCTTATGAAATTTTAAATGTTCCTTGGCACAAAAGGAAGGCTGGGGTTGGTTTTGGGTATACTGGCCCTGCCCGTTTTCAAGAAAAGGGCCAAAAATGGCCAAATTGGGTGTTTTCGTATATTGGGCTGTAGAATATTTATTTTTTATCGGATTTTGTTGGGGTTTCTTTCATTGTACTCCTGAGAAAATTTCCAATCCATAGTATGCCAACGGATTTCATGTCACATGTACCGTTCATGAAATAAATGGGCCCCAAAGGGGAGAATCTCAAAAATTTTATTTTCCTTATTTTTAGTCCGATTTTAATGCAGTTTTTTGCAATGGATTTCTTATGTAAAGCTAACTAGCACAGCACCATCAAATTTTTGATAACTTTTTTTCCTTTCCGAGTAATTAGGTTCCAAAGAGGGTCAAAATTGCATATGTACAGATTACTTAAAATTTTTATTTTTTATCGGATTTCGATGGGATTTTTTTCTTTGAATTCCTTTTATTGTAAGCTTTCAGTAGTATGCTAACTAATTTGGCATATCACTTACTGTTTCCGAGCTATAAGGGGTCGAAGGGGCCAAAATTGCTAATTTTCAAAATATGTAAAATATTTATTTTCCATTGGATTTCGATGGGATTTTTTTCTTTGGATTCTTCTTGTTGTAAGGGGTCGAAGGGGCCAAAATTGCTAATTTTCAAAATATGTAAAATATTTATTTTCCATTGGATTTCGATGCGATTTTTTTCTTTGGATTCCTCTTGTTGTTAGCTTTCAGTAGTATGCCAATAGATTTGGCGTATCTCTTAGCGTTTACGAGCTATAAGGGGTCAAAGGTACCAAAATTGCTATTTTTCGAAATATCTTAAATCTTTATTTTATAGGATTTTAATGGGATTTTTTTACTTCAGATTCCTCTTTGATGTAAGCTTTCAGTAGTTTGTCAGCAGTTTTTGTGTAACTCTTTCAGTTTTTCATATCTTTATGGGATTAAAAGGACTAATTTTTATGTTCCCCAGGCCTACTTTGTGTCCAGCTAATTATGTTCATCTAATTACGATATTAAGCTCTTTACTGTGTCCACATTCACTTTGAAATACACTTGTTTAAATTTCAGTTGTCGACATGCTGCGGTCGTATCATGCTGCGCTCGGCGTAGCCCTTCATTTTTCTTTTAAGATCGGCTTTTGATATTTTGCATGAAGATAGATCACTTCAAGATGATGTGTCATGAACTTTGATTGGAAACCCTTGACTTTGACCTTTGTCTTTAAGGTCAGATTATTGCTTTTATTATGGCAAGTCGTGTCTGGGCTGTAACTTTTTTGCCTTTTGAGATAGGCTTTTGATATTTTGCATGTAGATAGTTCACTTCAAGATGATGCATCATGAACCATGATCAGTGACCTCTGTACTTGACCTTTGTCTTCAAGGTCAGACTATTGTGTTTCTAATGGCAATTCATTTCCGGGCTATAACTTTTTTGTCTTTTAAGATATGTTGTTGATATTTTGCATGTAAATAAATCACTTCAAGACGATATATCATGAACCATGATTGTGACCTTTGACCTTGACCTTTGTCTTCAAGTTCAGATCATTGCTTTTCTAATGACAAGTCGTGTCAGAGCTATAACTTTAGTGTCTTTGAGAAAGGCTTTTAGTATTTGGCATGTAGATTGATCTGTTATACTGTGTCCACACTTGCACTGTGTACAGCGGGGCCTGCAGAGATGGCTGCCTTCTCTCCCATGTGTAGTTAATTTTTACTTTTTCATTTTTGCTGTTGCCCCATTAATACTTGCACCATAGAGGAAGGAGAATTCGGTCTACTTTGAGGGTGGCTAGAATTTTTTCTCTATTACCATACAGTTTTGACTATCAGATAGAGTTGATTAAAAACAATGTTTTATAAAATAATCAACGACAAATCGTAAGATACATACTATGTTAAATGTAACTAGAGGCTCAGAGACTGAGCCTGTATCGCTCACCTGACAAAATGCTGAACAGCTGGGTTTTCTATGTTCTGCATGGTAGTCATGTTTTTTATTGGATTGAAATGAAATGAGCAATCTTTGTAAAGGACTTTCCATATGTTATTCCTGTAAACTTTGGTTGAATTTCCTTCAGTGGTTTCAGAGGAGTTGATGAAAATAATGTTTTTCCCATAGGGGCCATTGTAAAATATAAGTTCCAAACTGGCTGCTATGTTGCTTGTCTAATTGGAACAAAATGAGCAACCTTTGTAGAGGACCTTCCGTACATCATAGCTGTATAGTTTAGTTGAATTTGCTTCAGTGGTTTAAGAGGAGTTGATGAAAGTGATGTTTTTCCCAAAGGGTCCAATGTAAAATATAAGTTCTGCATGGTGGCCATGTTTTTTGTCGGATTGAAATGAAATGAGCAATCTTTGTAAAGGACTTTCCATATGTCATTCCTGTAAAGTTTGGTTGAATTTCCTTCGGTGGTTTCAGAGGAGTTGATGAAAATAACGTTTTTCTCATAGGGTCCAATGTTAAATTTAAGTTCTGTACTGGTGGCTATGTTGCTTATCGAATTGGAACAAAATAAGCAACCTTTGTAAAGGACCTTCCGTACATCATTGCTGTATAGTTTAGTTGAATTTGCTTCAGTGGTTTTAGAGGAGTTGATGAAAATGAAGTTTTTCCCAAAGGGTCCAATGTAAAATATAAGTTCTGCACTGGATTCCATGTTTTTTGTCGGATCGGAAGGAAATGAGCAATCTTTGTTAAGGACCTACCATGTGTCATTCCTGTAAAGTTTGGTTGTATTTGCTTCAGTGGTTTCAGAAGAGTTGATGAAAATGATTTTTCCCATAGGGTCCAATGTTTCATATAAGTTCCGCACTGGCAGCCATGTTTTATGTCGGATCAGAATGAAATGAGCAATCAATGTGAAGGACCTTTCATTTGTCATTCCTGTAAAGTTTGGTTGAATTTTCTTCAGTGGTTTAAGAGGCGTTGACAAAAATGATGTTTTCCTATAGGGTCCAATGATAAATGTAAGTTCCGTCCTGGCAGCCATGTTTTTTATCGGATCGATACAAAATGAGTAATCTTCGTAAAGGACCTTCCATACATCATTCCTGTAAAGTTTGTTTAAATTTGTTAAAGTAGTTTTAGGAGTTGATGAAAATGACGTTTTCCCATAGAGTCCAATGTTAAATATAAGTTCTGCGCTATTGGCCATGTTTTTTGTCAGATCGGGCTAAAATAAGCAATTTTTGTTTAGGACTTTCCATACATCATTCCTGTATAGTTTAGTTGAATTTGCTTCAGAGGTTTAAGAGGAGTTGATGAAAATGACGTTTTTCCCATAGGGTCCAATGTTAAACCTAAGTTCCGCGCTGGCACACATGTTTTTAGTCGGATCAGAATAAGATGAGCAATCTTTGCAAAAGACCTTCTATATGTTATTCCTGTAAAGTTAGGTTGAATTTGCCTCAGTTGTTTCAGAGGATTTGACAAAAATGATGTTTTCCCATAGGGTCCAATGTAAAATGTAAGTTCCGCGCTGGCGGCCATGTTTTTTGTCGGATAGGAACGAAATGAGCAATCTTTGTTAAGGACCTACCATACTTCATTCCTGTAAAGTTTGGTTGAATTTGCTTCAGTGGTTTCAGAGGAATTGATGAAAATGTAAAAAGTTAACAGATGGATGGACGACGGATGGACGATGGACGCCAAGTGATGGCAATAGCTCACACTGACCCTTTGGGTCAGGTGAGCTAAAAAAACCAAAAATGTTACAAATTTGTTTTTTTTTACTGTGGTTGTGTCATTACACATCTTGTTTATTTGAGGAGATGACAGGTCTCAGTGACGGGTATAGGCTTATTCGCCGTGACGTCACAACATTGAAAATTTTACTTGTGCACCTTTTGGTTGGCATGTCGTTTTCATTAATTAGGGTCATAAAAATGTCATTTTTCAATTACCTGGTATAGTGCATTTGGTGACTATAAAAACAAGAGGCTCACATGAGCCTGTATCGCTCACCTGGTGACTGGTTTTATTCATTGTCACCAAGAGACCATCCATTAATGGCATTATTATCCATACTATACACCAGTTCAGCAGATGTTTCAGTTTCTTACATACATACTTAAGTCACAAGCTTTGAAGGAACCACCCAAGGACTATTGTGACCAAGTTTGGTTCCCATTGGCTTTGTAGTTTCAGAGAAGATCTTTGAATGCATTTCACATAGGGTCACTATGTTACACTATGTTTCCCCCTGGCGGCCATCTTGGATGAGGTATGAACATAAAAATCACAAACCTTAAAGGCGACCACCAATGGACTATTGTAACCAAGTTTGGTTTCAATTGGCTAAATAGCTTCAAAGATCTTTAAATGCATTTCAGATAGGGTCCTTATGCATACATGTGATAAATTTGTCAGCTGAAAACTGGAGATTTTAAAATTTTCAGCTGGAGATTGGGTCTGAAAACTGAAGATTTTTCGTCGACCTAATTTTAACCGTTTCATTCGTTTTCCTCAGATAGCTTTGGTGAATGCAGTCATTTATAAATGCAGCATTATACTTTCTTTGATTACCCCTACATAAGCCCTTGTGGGAGATTTCACTAAATGATATTAGTAGAAGTAAATGAAGAGACTGCTCTATTTTCAGATAAGTTTCTGAGATCTTTAAAGTTATCATATATTAGACCAATTCTATGCTTTGTTTTTAGCACTTTGTGCCAACCATTTGTCATGAATTGTTGCTGCTACCAGCTGTAGTTTAGAATGGGGGTAATTTTCTTTTTATTGAATAATTTGTAAGTATGGTGTTTATGAAAGAAAATATTTTGTAAAATTTCAAGCAAATGGTGCTTAAAACACTTATTAATGATTATTTTTAGTTGAAAAATAAGTTTTGTTGTCTAAAAGAATTGCCAGAAATAGCATAAAATCTCAACATCAATGAAAAATTATCAGATCAGTTGATGACAAAAAATAAGGGGGAGACAACCCAGACGTAATTTCACAAAATAATTGAAAAAAAAAATTATCATAAAAACGGTGATCTTTGTATCTATTTAGTACAAAAACACAACAAATGGGAGTTCTGTCAATGCCAAAACTCTACTTTTAAAGATATTGGATCGTAAATAATCATACAGGTAAAGCTAGATTGACACTGACTGAGGGTAATGATTGCGGTTACTTGTTCATTGATCCGTGGAAATATACATCCCTGGCTATAAACTTGTCAATTAACACTATAGCAGTAATCAACACTAATATCCTAATTAGCCTTCTCATATATGTTTACCTGTGTCACCTGTATTGATTCTTAAGAGTTACTTGGAGTATTTCTCAACAAAAATAACAAAAATGGCGACTTCAAATTTTCGTTGTTGAAACTTTGAAAAAGCAGAAGATCTAAAAAGAAAACAGGAGGGACGGAAGAGGGGCAAAAAAGCGGGAGATTTTGGCCTCCCGTCGGGAGGTTCACATGTATGCTTATGTTAAACTATGATCCTTGCTGGCGGCCATCTTGGATGATGCACCAACATAAAAATCACAAACTTTGAAGTGGATCACCAATGGACTATTGTGACCAAGTTTGGTTCCAATTGGCCGATTAGTTTCAGAGAAGAAGATCTTTGAAAGCATTTCAGATAGGGTCCTTATGTTAAAATATGTTCCTCGCTGGCTGCCATCTTAGATGATGTTCCAACATAAAAATCACAAACTTTGTAGTGGATCACCAATGGACTATTCTGACAAAGCTTGGTTCCAATTGGCTCATTAGTTTCAGAGAAGAAGATCTTTGAATGCATTTCACATAGGGTCCTTATGTTAAACCATGTTCTTCGCTGGCGGCCATCTTGGATGAGGTATGAACATAAAAATCACCAACTTTGAAGGGGACCACCAATGGACTATTGTGACCAAGTTTGGCTCCAATTGGCTTAATTTCAGAGAAGAAGATGTTTGAATGCATTTCACATAGGGTCCTTATGTTAAACTATGTTCTTCGCTGGCGGCCATCTTGGATGAGGTATGAACATAAAAATCACAAACTTTGAAGTGGATCACCAATGGACTATTGTGACCAAGTTTGGTTCCAATTGGCTCAGTAGTTTCAGAGAAAAAGATCTTCGAATGCCTTTCCCATGTTCCCCGCTTGCGCCATCTTGGATGAGATGCGAACCTGCTGGACATCTTTAGAAATTTTAGTCCTCGATAAGCTTAAAACTTTTGCAATTCAAACTTAACCTCTATCACAAATAGTTTTTGAAATAAAAGTAAAAACGTATAAAAATCGTGAAAATTCAACAAAAAAGGGGCTATAACTCCTATATGGGTTGTCAGATTTTTTTCAAAATTGCAGGACATGTACATCTTATTATGCTGATCATTTTTGTAATTTAAACTTTAAACCTATCTTCTATCATTTTTGTAATTTAAACTTTACACCTATCTTCTATCATTTTCAATACATGTATATAAGACAAAAAGTAACAAAAAAATGGAAATTTTTCGTAAAAAGGGCAACAACTCCAAGACCGATTATCGGATATTCTCCAAAATTGCAGGGTGGGTAGATCTCATCATGCTGATCCTTTTTATCCTATCAGATTTTTTATATCTGTAACGGTTTTTGAGTTATTTGCAAAAATCACAAATTTACCCCTATGTTCTATTTTTAGTAACAGCGGCCATGTTGTTTGGACTACGGACATAAAAATCACAAACTTTAAAGTGCATACCCTGGTGATGATTCAGGCCAAGATTGGTTAATATTGGCCCAGTCGTTTCAGAGAAGAAGATCATTGAATAAAAGTTAACAGACGCTGAGTGATGGCAAAAGCTCACATGGCCTTTGGCCAGGTGAGCTAATGAGGAAAAAAATTATTATAAATCTAGTCATTAATATACCTAATTTTAAACTAGACCTATTTGAAGGGCTACATTATACATATTGGTGGTGAATTTTACATGTAGATCTGTCAACAAATAAAAAAGTTTTCTATTTCACTAAAGGGTAAAATGATGTCTGTTTTCTATGTTTCTATATTGGGAGTGACAGGATCTATTTCAACAGCCAACATGTGCTCTATGTTTATAAACAACAAGTCAGCTGACCACTAGTTACATGTATGTGAAACTTTATTTACCAAATTTGGAAGTCATGAGTCTTCACCTGTTCAGGTAAAAATCAATACCATGATGAAAGTTGTATAATATAAGAATGTCACTGTGTATTGAAGGTATATTAAAGTACATGTAAACTTTTATAGACATGTGTGTGTACACCTCAGTTAAAGGACAGCATGAAAATATACATATGATATGAAGCAAGAAAAGCATGGGCATTTGTTTATGCTAACTTGAATATAAAAGTAAATAAATACATTAATTTAAATCTCAACAGAAAAATCCATAAATTAATAATTATAAAATACAAGTTGATATTTTTTTAAGAAAAATATATTCAATTAAGTGTTATTAAATTTTATTTCAATTTGTTCTTCAAATTTCCTCTCCCCAATCAAGTGAAAACAACAAGGTAGCCTTCCAAGTGAATAATGGTTTTATAATTAGTTTGTTTTGAAAACAACAATCAAATGTGAATGGTTTACATGCAAATGCAAAGTCTATATTAAATTCTTCATACATGTAAATAAGTGCCATGTGACAGAATTATTACATATGTATAACAATAGTCAGTTAAGGTCAGATCAAGCTGTTTAGTTCTATGGCACACTCCCATACTTGAAGTCTTGAAAATTTACTATTGTGACTAATGGACAAAATCTTTATTTTTTGGATGAAAATACCATAATTATGTTGTTTAGTTATGTAATGACTACTTCATTAAAACAACGGCAGTAGAATACCGAAGGAACAAGGGAAGCGATGACTATAAAAATCGAAGTCCAAAGACATGGCAAAAACGGTAGCAGATAAAAACAAAGACAAAACAAGGACGTGAGACAGCTACAATGCACAGAAATAAAAAGATAACATTAAGAACTAAGGCACTCATAGTGTGAACTCCCATGAAAACCGTGCGTGACATCAGGTGCTCCGGAAGGGTAAGAAATGTTTCAATAAAAATGTCTTGAGTTTTTCTCAGATTTTTTATTAATTATTTTCCCTATTTTTATAATCACCAAATGGACTATAGGCTTATTCGCCGTGACGTCACAACCTCGATATTTTTACCTGTAGAGCCTTTTGGCTGGCAAGAAATCCTAATCATTAACAGTCAGGGGCGCTACTTCAGCAAGCGATTTTAGAATCACTTATTAAAGTGATCAAAGCAGAAAATTCTGATGTAATTTGATACTCCATTTTCTACATTTTTTTTAAATCACTTAAATAAGTAATTATGATGAAAACATTTGATCACTTATGTAAGTAACTTAAACTTGTTTTCTTGATTATTTATTGAATAAATATTTTTTAGGATTAAAAATTTATGATTTTACATGAAAAAAATAGCATCAAATGTCAAACCTCTCTTTTCCTTAATATACATGTCTGTTTTTACTGCTTACTGAAAATTAGCATTATTTGAAATATTTGGTAAATGAGAGCAAATCAGTCCATTTTGAAATTCTAAAAATAGAATGAATATAATATATAACTAGGAATTGTTACACTTAGTCTTAGACAGAGAATAGATAATGAGAAATTAATTATAGAAAAATTCCCAAGAGGGTTTTTTAAGGCTTCTGCGCAGTTACTTACTGGCCATGCCCACTCTTGAAATTGATATATAATAAAAAATGAGATAACTGATCTATAGGAGGAAATTACAGAAAAAGCTGTCATTATATGGAAAATTGATGAAATTTGCATTTGAAGATCAAAGGAAATGTCGAAATCACTTATAAAGGTGATTACTGAAATTGATTAATTATTCAAATAAGTGATAACATTATCACTTGTTTAAGTAGTACCCCTGACTGATTAATTAGGGTAATAAAAATGTCACTTTCAATTAACTTGTATGGTTTTGTTTTTAAAGGTAATTTGATAATTTCTTTTGATCTGAATTGAAGGCATTTCACAGTTTAACAGGATATAAATTTTTTCTATATTTGTTTATATTTATTTGATCTAATTGATGTATTTGTAAAGTATTCAAATTTTTGACAATTTCCAAATATTTGAAATACACATTTCAAATTATTCAGAGGAAATTTAGAAAAGGTAAATTGGTAGGAAAAATATGAAAATCTCGAGGTTTATTATGCATTTTACAGATCCAAAATCGGACTAGTATGTAAAAAGTTATTTAAAAAATAAAATTCTGTCCCATTGCTATACAATGCAATTTATTCCTGAAATCCAATTTTTCCAACCAAAAAATTGATTTTGTGACATCACTGATTGGATTCGCGAACAAGCCTATATGAAATTCTTTTTAAAGATAATTTTATAATTTCTTTTGACCTGAATTGTAGACATTTTGCAGATTAATAGGATATAAAAATTTTCTATTTTTGATCAGTTTTATTTTGATCTAATTCACATATTTGTATAGCATTCAAATTTTTCACAATTTCCAAATATTTGAAATACACATTCCAAATTATTCAAAGAAAATTTTTCAAAAGTAAATCGATAGAAAAAATATGAAAATCTCGAGGTTTATTATGCATTTTACAGATCCAAAATCAGACTAGAATGTTAAAAGTTATTTAAAAAATAAAATTCTGTCCCATTGCTATGCAATGCAAGTTATTGTTGAAATACAATTTTGCCAACAAAAAAAATTATTTTATGACGTCACTGATTGGATTCGCGAAACAAGCCTATACAAATTTACAGGTGTCATGGAGGTGCATACCTGAGTTGTATTCAGGTAGTAGATATATAGCCAGTAAAAATCAACTGAGCTAACGGAATATTTCTTTAGCTCATTCGGTAGCGAGGCTGGCTATGAAGCAAAAGGTCCAGGGTTCAATCCCCGGACGAGGAGGCACTGGTAGTTAAAATACTGATTTTCATGTATGGACTTACCCTCTGGTCACACAGGGGAGAATATTTTTGTGAACTACTTCCCGGCCTGAATCACAGTGATTAAAATAAATTGGACACGACTCTGACCTGGGACTAATATAAAAGGGATTTGAAACATTCACATTTCTTACAATTTCGGTGTCTCCGCAGATTTACCTGTAAATCGTCGTATTTTTTAGCATTTCTCTGTTGAAACATAGGAAAGTTTTAGTACACTTTACAGCTACATTTTCCCACCAATTTTAATACAAAGTACACCATTTTATAGAAAAAAAGATTGCTGAAAATCATAGTATATTTTTTGTAAAATAAATTTATTCCAAAGTACACAAACTTTGCTCTTAAGGTGTCTCAGTGGTATTATTCCGCCATTTTTGTCTAATAATTGTTCATTTAGGTTTCATTCATTAAGAAATTTTACAAAATAGTTATTTAAAATGAAAAGAAAGTTCAAATGTATTTAAAATTTTATTCCTAATAATTTTTATATCATTTTCGTCACAAAAATGTGAGCTAAAACACATGAGCTTTAAATCTGTTGCTGGATTTAGAGAACACAGAAATTATTAAGGGGAGATAATTTGATAAAATATTTTAACAAAGATATCACTAGAGAAAT
>MJUU01035793.1:807-11560 GCA_002080025.1 Modiolus philippinarum | reverse complement strand
GAATTTTAGCATTAATAAGGATAAAAGAGTAAGGTTTAAAATAAATCTTCAAAATGAAAACAAAAAGAAAAAAAATAAGTCTTTTGAAAATTTATTTTCATGGTATACTTTACCTTGAGTTTTACATTTTGCAACATACACATTTTATGAATTCAAGCATAACTAAGGTTAAGAAAGTATGAATTTATGTCTGTAGTTAACCTCAAAATATAACAGTTCAGTTTTTTTTTTTTTTTTTTAAAATTTACTTCATCATATCCTTTCAAAGAAGTTTAATTTGTTGTGAAACACATATTTTGTGAATTATAGCATAAATAATTTATGAAAAGTTATTTTCATTCAGATGTTTAAACTTTTGAAGGATTGCAAAATACCACATTCACGAATTTAAGCATAAATCGGGTTTGAAAAGTAAGATTTTAGTTTGTGGTTTAAAATCAGTGACCAAAACAATTAAATTTTACCTCCCCATTCTCATGAAACAGTCACCCATCTGTTGGGCTGAAAACTTCTATAATTATAAAATTGTCAGTTACGAAAGTTCCAACACATTTGTTATTGATTAACCCTTAATTCGGAATTTTGGATTGGTTATTTATGTCTATCTGATTAAATGGGCTATAACCACCTATTTGCGATTGCGTTTCTCATTTCTCATGGGCTTAAGGTGTCTCAGTGGTATTATTCCGCCATTTTTGTCTAAAAATTGTTCATTTAGGTTTCATTCATAAAGAAATTTAACAAAATAGTTATTTAAAACGAAAAGAAAGTTCAAATGTATTTAAAATTTATATTCCTAATCATTTTTATAACATTTTCATTACAAAAAAATGAGTTAAAACACATTCGCCTTAAATCTGTTGCTGGATTTACAGAACACAGAAATTATTCAAGGGAGATAATTTGATAAAATATTTTAACAAAGATATCACTAGAGAAATTAACATCTTGCAATTTTTCTCCGTTATTTCAACGGTGACCCCTAATTTTTATTTTTTATATGTAAACTACATGGTGATAATTAAACACATGCAAAGTATGAAAAAATTCTATAATAATTTTTTCAAACTATCCTCTCATATGATCATTTTCCCTATCATTTCCAAGTAAAATCCTGAAATTTTCAATTCCAGATTTTGCGCTTAAGTGGACGGTGACCCCCAAATTTTATTTTACATTTTGAACAATAATACAATTATGTTTCTGCACAGAAAATTTTACAAAATTCTATAATAGGAAATTAATACCCTGCAGACACCTTAAACTGTAATTTTTTTTTCCAAATTATAAAAAAAAAACTTCTTTGATAACGAAATTTTATTTTCTTTTTAAATTCATATTTCCGATTCTGATCGGAAACCACTTTTCGTGCAAATACAAGGTACTCTTATCCGGAACCAGTTTTTTCAAAGGATCACTATCTTGTGAACCGCTATGGGATATCTGTTTCTCAGATGACAACATATTTTTCACTTAAATTGTTGTCTCCTCGACCGAATTTGACTTTTCTACCGGATTGAATATCTTCGATACATCGGCTGTCTTATAAGAAGCCAAAGATGCTTACTCTACCAGTGCACTTGACCTCAGTCACCATTTTTATTTGGGTCCGTGTTGTTCATCTGTGTTCATTTTTTTCCTTCTCTGTGCCCTACTTGTGTGATGTCTTCGTGTCTTTGTGTTCCGATGTCCCTGTAGTATTCTTTTTTTAGACTTGCGGTTTGGTTCTCTATTACTTATAAATCAGACAGTATTTCGTGTATGTACAAGTTAATAATGATTTTTATATGATTTAAGTATGTTTAATTTAAAGTATATTTTGTTCGGGACATGTAACGGATAGGCCATGCTGAATACTCACCAGTTTTAGTTGAAGATTTTGTATAGAATGTTACTCCGATTCGGTTGGCAAGAGTGGTTTACTTCACACGAAAAAAAAACTCGATTTGATAAATGGAGGTGATAACAAAAAAGGCAAATCAGGTGTAAACCACCGGCAAACTGTCGACCGCAATGGCCCTGACTTGGCACAGGTACTTCAAAAGAAATGGTGGGTTAAACCAGTTTTATGGCTAACCAAACCTCCTCTTCCATTGCGGTAGTATCCGCTAGCAACTCAACAACAATTGCCATTGAAAGGCCTTAGACAGTTAAAAGAAATGATCATGCCAGTATTAAGTAAAAAAAGAATCTTAAATCAAAGTTCAAATCGAAACTTTAATTTTTT
Source organism: Modiolus philippinarum (assembly GCA_002080025.1). Taxonomy (NCBI): domain Eukaryota; kingdom Metazoa; phylum Mollusca; class Bivalvia; order Mytilida; family Modiolidae; genus Modiolus; species Modiolus philippinarum. The sequence goes on along the minus strand of MJUU01035793.1, from coordinate 9,333 downwards.
TCCACAAGGGACTGATATCTGCTAATGATCGTATGAGACGGAATTTTTTTATGCTCTGATTAATAAGGCGGTCACGGAGATAACTATGTTTAATGAGAAGGTCTGTATAATTTGTGCTAGCTCTCGTGTAACGAATAAACTTTGAAACTTTGAAACTTTTTATTTCACTAAAGGCCCCACATGAGGCATAATAGTACAACATTACACATGTAAAATATGGAACAAACATATATACATATTAGAATTAGTTTATGCAGATGGAAGTAGACAATGCAAATTACTAGTTATTAAATAGAGATATAACAACTTTACAAAATTTTGCCAATCCAGTAAGTACATAAAACTAACAATGTTTCTGTTATTATATATATATGAACTGGTATAAATTTATATCTTTCAGAACAGAAAAAAGTACAGTTAAACAAATAGTGAAACTCATCACCTATTTCTTCCTTTTTACATAAGTCACAAATTCGTTCAGATCTATCTATATTAAAAAATCTACCAGCCTCAATTGGCAATTTATGACTACCACATCTAAACTTTATAACACCATATAATAAATCTAGTGGAAGAACAGAGATATTTCTCAAACCCAAATTCAGATTTATAAATTCTATAATTAATACATTAAGGTGAATTAAATATTTGCATTTTCCACTCTTCAACAAATTTATTATGAAAAAACTGTTTTACAATTTTTGACAGATTAATATTAGCTAATACAGTTTGATCATTCCAACATTGATAATAACCAAATAAGCTGATAATGGGACTGTTTCATAATGCACAGTTAGTTCCCCTTATCACTTACTGTTGAGTTCCGGTCAATAATGCTAGTGCATTTGTATGTAAAATTTGTCATTTTTAAAATTTCATATGTTTAAAATCACTTATTATTTTAAAATAAATCTTTTGGCATATTGAAATTTCATGTTTTAACTTTGAATGTAGGAAATGGCTTGCCGATCTATGAAGCCGTTTTGTTAAAAACCAGTTTTAAAATACACATGTGAATGCGATTTTTCCTTTTAAATCTGCGCTTGTTCAGAACTTTACAGCTATGACCATTCGGGCCTATTATAACTTATTGTTTTAAATATTAATTAAAGATGTTTGTTCTTTTTATTTTCTTATTTTAAATTTTTTTATTATTTATTTTTTTATTTTTATGTTTTTTTTTTAGTTATTTATCTATTAATTTTCTGTTATTGTGAAATACATACGAAACAATTTTATTAACCCAACCTTTGTTCTAATTATTATTTAATTAAAATTTGAGACGACAAACAGGTAACCTGATTGCAAAGTGCCCTAGAGGGTTACCTCTCCACATGCAGTTTGCAAAATATGTACCACTGTCAACACCTTTCAATATACAGGTGTATCGATATACAGGTATATCAAAATACATGTGCAGGTGATATTGAATTCGAGTAGATGACATTTGTAACAGTAACCTGCATTAATTGAATATTCACTTTCAATAAAATCTCAAATGATAAAATGCTTGGATGAAAAGCCGGTTATTATAAAGACTTGTCTTATGTACTGTACTGTATGCTATCTTAACCTCCTCTCTAGGAGAACCGCCACGAAGTGACGTGTAACGTATGTACACACCCGTCATAGAAGGACGGGAAGGAGGTGTCGTAGCATTCCGTAACGCTGACCCCAGCGCATCGGTACGGATTTCTGTGTGTCTACCTAACCTAGCCCCCTAACCTGATGCGTCTAATCCACCATAGAAACCCTCCTCACTGGCAGGACCCCCCTCCTTGTAACCCTTTACCACCATTTCCCTGGCCATTACCAGAGGATTATATACAAACCAATAATGAAGGCTTAGACAAAAAGACAAATATCAAGGTAGTGAGCGGGAGCTGGTCAGGACAACCCATCTATCCTTACCGATATCCTGCTCGACACCAGCTGTATTTAAAGGTGGATGAAAGCCGAAAGTCCCGCGCACGAAAATGGACCTTGGAAAGAAACCACCGTACCATCAGGGCAACAGCTAAAACCCTCAGACATCAGGAAAACCTGAGAGGTCTGTAAATGTAAAGACATTTACTGATGGCACCCACAGGTCGCGATGCACGATGAACCACAACCCCATGTTTCCCATCCTCGTGATGTTAGACGTCCTGAAAAAAATAATTAAATCCAAACAGATGCAAGAAATGCATAATCCTGTGTTAAAATCCATAATTTCACAGAAAAATCTTTAAATTTTAGCGTCCAAATCATTTTAACACATGAAAATTTGGAGAGCCGAGAAAAACATGTCTGCTTTGCACGAGGCGGGAAAAAAAGTCGTATGTATTTATATTCATTTTTCATCCCTGAATTACACATTTTAATTTTGTATCATAAAAGCAAAATTAGTGATTTAGAAATGTGTATTCAAGGATCTCGCTATAAAAATTTGCAAGAACACCCAAAAGATTTTTTTTTATCAAAATGCATTTTTCAAATACCGATTTTCTTGATGAAAAACATATTGTTTAAAAGCAATTTTCCTGTTTTTTTTTGTTGTTGTTGTTTTTTGTTGTGTTTTATTTCCTTGTGTGCGTGTGTTATTTATTTATTTTTTTTGTCTTTTTGTTGTTGTTGTTGTTGTTGTTGTTGTTCTTTCGCCTTGTTTGATCGCATCTATATTATTTTTACATAAAAAAACACCGCTGATTTAGATATGTAAGTGATCCACAGGTGTGACAGGTATGGACATTGTGTCCAGATTACAGGTACAATGTAAACAGTATGCAATGTAGCAAATGGCTTCATATACATCAAATTCTTTTTATTTGAAAAATAAACGGCATATGAAGATTAATTTATGACACTTTTTTGTTTCGATACCTGGAGAGTTTACAAAATCATTTAAAATATTAACTACAAAACATACGGTTTTGCGACTTTCGGATCTTGTAGCCAAAATATCATTTATTGTAACTGCTTTAAAATTGTGTATATTATTGTTCATGGTTTTCACAATTTTATTTTAAACTTTACCAAATTTAAATTAGTTTAAACGGGACTTGTCAGTCGGAACTCACCAGTACACTAATGAACCTAGCGGCGGACACGATAACTAGAGATAGTGCAACAGTCCCATTGAGATTCTTGTAAGCAAATACAAATTTGAAGGATCTGCGTAAAATTTGTTTTTATACCTGTTGACAAACCTAAAAACAGGCACTTAATATCTTTCTAGACAACAGTTTAATTTTTTTTTTGTGGACATCGTTTATTTTTATTACCAAGGGGAACAAATGGTGCAAATTGGTTGACTCTTGACGACTTGAATGAACATAACTTTAATATCACATCACAATTTTTACAACAAGGTTAAAAATTAAAGAAATAATAAATTCATATAGAAATGTTAACATATATATACATTTGATGTCGAAATACAAGATTACTCGCAAACAGCTATTACTCACAATCGTTACAATCGTTTTTATGGTAATGTTGTACTGAATAGATATCCAAAATTTGTAACAAATCGTTCCTTAATAGTAGATATAGGTGGATATTCTAAGGGTATTCGTTTAATTTGGTTAAATTTCCAATGACCTTAAGATTTCATATTCATATTGGCCTCTCACTGATACTGTCAATTTCAATCGAAATACATCAGGATTCTTTGCGAAACAATTTAGGAAGTTTTGGGTTTGGTTTTTTTTTTTATCTCAGTGGATAGTCTTTTACCTATTAGCAGCTGTCGCTCCAGACAATCAATTCTATCATTCCAACTCATTCGCGGCTACTAAATCTACCTAGAAATCAATTTTCGTTGAAATCTGACAAAGCTGGCAGGCAGCCCTTGACCAAACTTCCCAAATAACATTTTTCTCATTTTTTTTTCTTGTTAGAAATAGTAGTTTTGTAGTGAGTAATCTATCTATGGTCTCACTAACCACTCCCGGGTCAATTGCCCCTCAGTCAAAAAGTTCCTAAAGAACAAAAATTTGAAAATTACTAAATATCGAAGTGTCTGTGAATTTAATTTCTGCATATGCGCATTGCGACAACTTGGTGTTTCAAATATGGTTTTTCAAATTCAAATCAAAAATAGTATATTTTAATGGTGAGAACATCATCAAAAGACTTAAATGGGAACAAGTGTCATATTTGAAGAAAGTGTATGAATATTGTGTTGACACCTGAGTGAAAGGGCATTAGTCATGATGGGACAGCACATGTCATCAAAAATGTAAATATTTCATATTTTTATTGGTTGCAGTTTTGTGAGAAAACTAAACGGTGACCCCCATATTTTTACGACAGGTTTGGATTCCTTAGATAAAATGCTTCGAAATGATATATGGTATGAGACTCGTGTTGATCGTACATGTTGAGGGCAAAACTTTGAAATTGCCTTTTTTGCCTTGAAGTGAATTGCAACGTTATAACCGGTTATTGAGACCGTAAGAGGCAGGCGTCATCATATCTTTGAATAGGTTTTGTCCTTATTTACTTAGAAACCATTCAATCTCTTTCCAAAAAATTGCACTAGTTGTCACATTATGGCCTGTTATCATTAATATATGGTTGAAAAATTGAAATAATAATTTATCTTCTCAAAAATGGCCATAATTAAGGTTCACACAGGTATTTTATGCTGCAGATCTATTTTCCCTCGCTATTTTTGCTTCATTCATAACATTTACATCCTTCCCTGGAGGCATTTTAGGTAAATATCAGTCATATTTCTTTTACTATACACCCATGAAGCCTACATAATACCATTTTGAGGGATATTTATTACTCATTTTGTAAAGTTTATTGCAAAAACTTCCTTTTCATACACAATGACTGTGCGCTTCATATGTCATGTCAAACTACTCTAAAGCTCGCGACATATGGTATTTGGATATGCCATTAAATCTTAACCGGTTATTGAACTAGTACATGTTGCATGATTTGGGTATCATTTTACTCGTACAAGTGTGCACTTTCAATTGAAAGAAAAAAACACTCATTTTTAATAAGCGTTGAAACCTTAAGGTCTCACTAACCACTTCTGGGTCAATTGGCCCATCAGTCAAAAAGTTCATAAAGAACAAAAATTTGAAAATATGGTGTTTCAAATCAAAAATAGTATATTAGTATATTAATGGTGAGAACATCATCAAAAGGCTTAAATGAAAGCTAATAGCATATATTTATGGGAACAAGTGTCATATTTGAAGAAAGTGTATGAATATTGTGCTGACACCCGAGTGAAAGGGCGTTAGTCATGGTTGGGCAGCACATGTCATCAAAAATGTAAATATTTCATATTTTTATTGGTTACAATTTTGTGAAAAACTAAACGGTGACCCCCATATTTTTATAACGGGTTGGGATTCCCTAGATAAAATATATGACATGAGACTCGTGTTAATCGTATATGTTGAGGGCAAAACTTTGAAATTGTCTGTGTTTGCCTTGAAGTGAATGTCAACGTTATAACCTGTTATTGAGACATATATTTAGTTATATTTGTATGTTTTGTTAAACTGAAAAACGAGATAGAGGAAAAGCGAAATGTGGTCTGTAACTGAAATTTGCATTGATTGTAGGTATTCTTGTCTGTTCATTTGTAATTTTGACCTTAGGTGTCGGCTTTTTCCGTAATACTACAAATGTGTTCTACACCACAGATGTATCAAATTCTCAATTGTTTCATCGAAAATAACAGAAAGCTGAATTCGAGACATTTTAAACAGATATATAATAAATAACTAAATACCGAAGTTACTGTGAGTCTTTTCAGCTAACAGGCATTTGAGGATTTTACCTTGCAAATTAGATTTACCTGAAGATAATCTTAGTTAACCTTCGTTTTGGTTAACTTCGGCACTTTGCTACAATACCAATCAGGTAACTAAATATCAAAATACCGATGTTACTGTTATTTTATTTTCTGCATATGCGCATTTCGACAACTTATCTCTCATCAGTGTAGATAAAACCAAAACCTTTGGAAGTCCATTAACCGAAACGTGTAAAATCTGATGGAGAACAAATAACCAAAAGGGTCTAAATAGAAAAGCCAAAATTCAGCTAAGGACAGAGCTATGCATGAGGGAGATACTCCTTAGTTTTAACCAAAATTCGGTAAAATTTAGATATTGCAAATTTAAATAAAATCGGTGTTCGGGTCAGTACCGAATTACTGACTACTGGGTCGGTGAATACCCTCGGGGACTAACAGTCCACCAGCAGAGGCAGTGGTTTTTTCCTTTTTTTTATTATGCAGGATAGGTCGATGAGTATAAGTTCGATTTCAACTACATCTTTTACATATCTTACAGTTGTACACAATTAGGTGTTTCCGAAGAAAAACCTTTCTCGCTTTCATAATACCGTATAGTGGGTTACTTTCATGGGGTTTTTATTTTTGCTTATTTCAGCGGATGGATTTGTATCGTGAAAATAAATTCCGCGAATACACCGGCAATCGAATACCAAAGCAAGAACGAGGAAAGGGGGAATTCTAAAATCATAAATCCAAAATCACGGCAATTCAAATTGAGACAGTAAGACAAAGACAAAACAAATAAACAAAAATGAACGAGAACGCCACACAACTAAAGCACTAGCAGTGTGAACCCCAATAAAAACCGAGGTATCATCAGGTGCTCCGGAAGGGTAAGCATGATCTGCTCCACGTGTGGCACCCGTCACACTGCCAGTGAAAAGTCCGGTTTTGTCATAGTCGGTGTTAGTCAGTCCGGTAACAAACTCTGGATCTACCTAAAGGTATGAAATAGAAACATAGTAACGGTCTGTCAAATCGTGGTGACGACCGTAAAACTTCTGTAGTGACAATTGCAACAGTAACTGAACATAGCCTTGATGTAAAAGTTTTTGAGACAGTAATTTCGCCCTGTTGACAAAGTCGCTGTACAAATTACAGGCACGGCAATAGCGAATGAATTGTGAATATACACGCCATATGCCGGAGATGTGGGGATATTACTGCTCAAAAACGGAAAGTTCACTATTGGAAAGCCAAAATCATCACGCTTGTCGTAAAGTTTTGTTTTCAGACATCCAGAGTTGTCAATGTAGAGGTATAGGTCCAGGTTTGATGCTGATGATGGTGTATCAGTGGTCTCTTTAATTTCGAGTTCATTTAGATTTATAAGATGAAGGTTATCCTTAAATTGAGGATTGTTCAATGAAAGAACATAATCTATATAACGGAAACTGAAATTAAAGGATTTGGCTAGCTTGTTGTCTTTTTTTCGGACTAGCCCTTGTATGAACCGGGCTTCATACGAATAAAGAAACAAACCTGCTAAAAGTGGCGCACAATTAATCCCCATAGGTATCCCTATTGTCTGCTGGAAAACTTGTCCTCCAAATTCTACAAATATGTTATCAATCAAGAAAGAATTCCAGCATTGCAATGACATCCTTTTCTGTATACTTTTTGTGTGAATCAGTGTGGGGCCCCATCTTTACCTAGTCACGAGTCTCATGTCATATACTTTATCTTTTCAAAAATAATTATACTTAGGAAAATTTTTCTCTGGGCGTTATCGACATTTTGGCCTTTGTATTTTCGTAAAGTTATTATTGATACAAATACAAAGACAAAATTAATTAAGGGAAATTGTATTTTCTAGGGCCACCCAATTACTTTGTAAGCCATTAAAATGGCACATAAATACATAATTTGTTGTTTTTATCGTTTAGTAGACTTGAGGTGTAATAAAACCATTCAAACTCATGTGAAATGTACTGAGCCGGACTCAGCGAGCTTAACCTAGTTCGTGGCCCAATTAAATCTAAAACCCAGTGTGGCGTGATAAACTTTAATTAGCCGATGAACAATTGCGATAAAAACCTGAAAAATACAATAATTAACAATCATAAGTTATGTGTCCAAAATAATGAGAATTTAAAGTCCACTTAAGCTACCATAGTTATAAGTAAAATATCAACATATTTATATACACAATAATTTGCATAAATAAACACAAATATGACGTGTGTCTGTGTAATATCAACATCGAGTTCCGGTATAGTCACGGAAGAATACAGTTGAATTGCTGTAATACACGGAATATGTGTTCCATAATTATATCTGGATGTATTTAAATGTCACTAATTGCTTGCCGTGCATGCTATATTTATACGAATTATGCAACTGAATATCGGTTGTTTATCTTCCTCTTGTAGACGGAAATAATACATAAAAACTTTAAATACTTTGTTGAAAGTTGTAAATATAATTATAATCAACAGTTGTACGTTTCTGTGTGAGATGAACATTCCGTAAAAATCGATATTTATAGCAAATTATGTAATTAACGTCTAGAGCTGATATTCACAATACACTGTTGTGTAGTAACGTTAAACGGATTAGTCTTCATCCAAATATAATAAAAATATAATATAACACTTACACTGTTGTTGAACTAGGTTCTAAGTTCCAAACAATATCTGGACATTCATATACGTTCTAACTACGATTTTTCTGAGTGAAAGGTGGAATAGGGAAACGAAAGCAATTATTTGAAA
>MJUU01035791.1:27793-49798 GCA_002080025.1 Modiolus philippinarum | reverse complement strand
TGCCCAATGCTACAAGTGATTTGTAGATATCGGCTATTTTCAAAATAAGTGGGTGTTTTGTTTTTCGACTTTCAATTGCCAATAGGCAAGAAAGCGAATCGGAACAAATCATGAATTTATTTGATTGCGATAAAGCTACAAATGTAAGTGCTGAGTAAATAGCGTTAGCTTCAGCAGTAAAGATGGAGCTAGAGGATGGTAATCGGAGAGTTGCTGAACGATCTCCAAACACGGCTGCAGAAGCCACTCTGTCTCCATCCTTAGAGCCATCTGTGTAAATTTGTAAGTATTCAGGATGTTCAGATTTAATTCTTGCAAAGTCCTGCTGGATAACCAGAGGATTGGTATCAACCTTTTTATGTTTACGTAGTTCAAAATTAAATGTTGGTTTTGGGTTCAGCCATGGAGGTTTTTTGGGAGTTTCTATAGGAGCTATTTCATCTAAATTCATATTAGCAGATTCAAGGTGTGGTTTGATACGAAGACCAAAAGGTTGTATAACATTTGGGCGTTTTTCATAGTCAGCTTTGTAAAGAGGTTTGAAAACACAGTTGTGAGAAGGATTTGAAGGATACGCTTTAAGCTTTGTTGCATATTGTAAACCAAGTTTAATACGTCTTTAATTATAACATTAAGAGATTTATGAGATCTTAACAGAATATTGTCATCTACATAAGTATAACGAACAGTGTTTTAACACAGAAAAACATATCGTTTAAAAATATGTTAAAAAGTATAGGGCTTGGATATTTGAGGTACCGTTGTATAAATATCCTTGCCGTGGCGAAATGTCGATTTTTGTTGAATTGATAAAGGCTAAATCAATGACTGCATGGTCCCCCATATGCTCCTACATTGATCTAAACATTTTGGATGCCCTATTATGAAACGTTCGGAAGATTCCTTGCTAACTCCTGAAAGGGCAAAGTTGCCCCTCGTAATACGACGCCATGCATGAAATTGCAGGCTCGTAACAGTGGACGGATCACTTGAAAAACAACACATCAATGACCCCAGCTAGAGCCTCACTCAAATAAATGAACGTGGAAATCAACGCTAGATCAAAATATATCCTACCGGTAATACAAAATTAAATTTCAGAAAATCATTTTATAAATGTGTTTTATTCTAATTCCTGTCTTTTTGACATTTGTAGTGGTATATCATGTTGAGCAGTAAGGTCGATTCAGTTGTTCAAAATATATTTCACTAGAAAGATAAATGCTTCTGCCTTATTCTAAAAATCTTCATCGTAATCTAGAAATCATTGGAAACGTAAGATACCGATGCGTTTGTTACCGGAGAGCATGAAACTCCTAACAAAATTGACAAGGTCACCTCCGAGTCGAACCGGGACCTCTAACAATCCAGCCAGCCGCCTAACCGAGTGAATCCATCCGTTAGCCCAGGCGATTTTTTTAAAATCTTCTAACTACTACAACGCAGGTAGGCTGTCCAGTCACATGTGGTTCTTGAGTATCCCGGCTTTCATATAATATTTCGAATGATTTCTTGGGTCTTACGAAACCTTTTCGTTTTTGAAAGTGCTTATCGAATTTTCATCTATACATTTCGCTGATTTTAATTTACAACGATCCTATTAAAAAGTATATTTCTGAATTATTCTATATATGAGGGTAATAACAAAATTACCGAACAGTGTTGTCAATAGCCGAAGTCCATGAGACAAAAAGACAAATAAGGTGGAAACAAAGGACGTGTTGTGTTTACCTACTCCTACTCCGATCGCTAATCCGCCATCGTCCTGTGCTCCCAAAAGCTTATCCAAACTAAATAGACAACAGGTCGACGATTTACTCGAATTTTTGCTTTCTTGTTTTAATAAGTAGCATCTTTTATCAGTGGATAAGGCTTCGTCTAGTATTCATTTACGCCATAATCATCAACTGTATTGCTCTTGATTTTGCGTTTAATGCAAAGTTATACATCTCAAAGTTTTGAGTTACGATCATCCTTCTTTTGGAACTAGTGTGAGTAACGATCATCAGTTGATAAAGTTACGATCATCATTGAGTTTTTTTGTATCCCGATTTTCTCTTATCTCGTCAAATTTTCGTTTCATGCAAACATATTTTCCCAAAGGTTGGGTCAAAATCATCTTACTTGATATAAAACAATTATAATAATGAACTCTTCATGGGGGAAATTGGCTTTATAAAATTAAACCGAATTGTCGTCCGCCATGTTGGGATGATGGTAACTGCAGTTACGATCATCACGTTGACGCCAGTGAAGTTGGAATTCTGATTTACCCTGGTTTTAATCCAGTGTAAATTGGAATTCCAATTTCTACTAGGACAAATTGAGATATCCAGATTTGCCACACTGGGATCCTACTGACTAATTATTAATTAACTAAGTGTATTTAAAACTACCATTTCAATACATATGACAAAAGTATGCAAATATGAACTTACTAGGCCATTCTAGAATTTTCATAACTCTTCTTAATTTATCGTGTCTCGTAATGAAAAAAAATAAATGAGCCAGAAGTGCGTGCATTGTCGTCTGCTGCCGTACTTTGACAGGACGCAAGGTCTCTTAAAATAAAAAGTAAAGAAATACTGAAAAGCAATTGACATAATTAATGATATGAAGTTAGTTAATTTAAATAATAAAGATATCATTGTGTAATGTTACTCATATTGGCATAGTTATAGATCTATAAAAATGCCAATATGAAAAACGTTACTCAATAATACTATATTAAAGTTAATTAATAACGTCTCAATATAAGATATAAGAAGTTTTTTATTAGGTAGGTTGTACTTGTAAAAATTATTACTTCAGTCCACAAATATTCAATCCCACTATTTATCTTTAGCATGGGAACTACAGGATTCAATGATAGTAAGTGATGTGCACGATTCTAAACACAATGACATCAGAGATGCTGCTAACAATCAACTATATATTTAAAACGCCAAAAAACGCCGCTGTGTTCGACAAGTCTTACAGTCTGCACCGGAATTAGTTAGAAAGCATTTTACCTGGTTGACACTGGGTAGGTATCAAAATCCCTATGGTTGATCGGTCAAATACTGACATCCTTTTATGCAAGATCTTTGAAATAAAAGAAGTAACAGATTTTAAATCCTTTTATAGAATGGTATAATAAAAAATAGTAATGGTTCATTACATGATACCCCGCCACGTTTCACAAAATTTCATAGTTTAAAGAGGCATAACTCTAGATCCCTGTGCATTTCGGAACCCAAATTTATACTTGGCCTGTGTTTTATGGTAAACAATTAACATACCAAAATAGAAGACAGTATGTTATTTCATTCACAAGTTATCAGTCGGGAACCCTATAAATTGCAAAATTTCCAAGTTTCAAGGGGCGTAACTCCAGAACCCCTTGGACCTCTGAATCAAAATTCGAACTTGGCCTGTGTTTTGTTATTAACAAGTTGCATACAAAATTTGAAGACAACATATTATTTCATTTACAAGTTATCAGTCGGAAACCCAAAAAATTGCAAAATTTCAAAGTTTCAAGGGGCATAACTCCAGAATCCCTTGGACCTCTGAACCTAAATTCGAACTTGGCCTGTGTTTTGTTATTAACAAGTTACATACCAAGTTTGAAGACAATATATTATTTCATTCACATGTTATCAGTCGGAAACCCTAAAATTCGCACAATTTCAAAGTTTCAAGGGGCATAACTCCAGAATCCCTTGGACCTCTGAACCAAAATTCGAACTTGGCCAGTGTTTTGTTATTAACAAGTTACATACAAAATTTGAAGACAACATATTATTTCATTTACAAGTTATCAGTCGGAAACCCAAAAATTCGCAAAATTTCAAAGTTTAAAGGGGCATAACTCCAGAACCCCTTGGACTTCTGAACCTAAATTCGAACTTGGCCTGTGTTTTGTTATTAACAAGTTACATACAAAATTTGAAGACAACATATTATTTCATTCACAAGTTATCAGTCGGAAACCCTAAAATTCGCACAATTTCAAAGTTTCAAGGGGCATAACTCCAGAATCCCTTGGACCTCTGAACCAAAATTCGAACTTGGCATGTGTTTTGTTATTAACAAGTTACATACAAAATTTGAAGACAATATATTATTTCATTCACAAGTTATCAGTCGGAAACCCTAAAAGTCGCACAATTTCAAAGGGCATAACTCCAGAACCCCTTGGACCTCTGAACCCAAATTCGAACTTGGCCTGTGTTTTGTTATTAACAAGTTACATACCAAGTTTGAAGACAATATATTATTTCATTCACAAGTTATCAGTCGGAAACTCAAAAATTTGCAAAATTTCAAAGTTTAAAGGGGCATTACTCCAAAACCCCTTGGACCTCTGAACCCCAAATCGAACTTGGCCTGAGTTTTGTGGTAAACAAGTCACATACCAAGTTTGAAGACCTTATGTTATTTCGTTTACAAGTTATCAGTCGGAAACCTTCGGGGGACGGACGGACAGACGGACGGATGGACGGACACACGACTGAGGGTATCACATAATACCTCGCCACTTCGTGTGGCGGGGTATAAAAATTAGAATGATATATTAAATTAGAATTGTATATTAAAAAAATGGTATATTTAAAAATTATTTTATGAAAGACGTAACTGTTTAAATCTGCCAATACTGATTTATTTTTCCATTGATAAATATTAAGAGTTTATTGTTTTATTTTAATTTGAGTAACAAAAGAATCTAATTTGGTTTTAAATAATAATAGGTTCCAGAATCCTCCTAACAATAATATCTTGTATGATTCTGGATCGTCCTAGAAAATCAGTAGGATTCAGAATCCTAGCCTGCTAGGGCAAATCTGGATATCTTAATTTGTCCTAGTAGAAATTGGAATTCCAATTTACACTGGATTAAAACCAGGGCAATTCAGAATTCCAATTTGTCCAGGAGAAATCAGAATTCCAATTTGCCCTAGGAGGATTCCAGATCCTCCTGGATTCCAATTTGCCCTGTAACATATATATATCTAATGCCAATCCTTCATTGACTGATATTTGAACAGGGGCATGGAAGAAAAATCCATAAATAAAATATTAACTTGTGTCGGCTAACATCTGAAAAATAAATTAATCAAATTAAATATTAAATTAGGGCGGAGAAATGCACTTCACATACTGCCAAAATATATTGGCATGGTCCCTTTCTTTTCCAGGCGAGTTCCATTCTTGGACAATGTCACTTCTAGTGAAAATATGTCACTTCTTTCATGAAAAGTTCTTCGAAACGAGACTCAACGCGAAAGAATTAATTATCATAGTATTCAATCTTAAACTACAAGTCCTCAGAAGTTTCCATACATTTGCAAAGACTCCGGATATATCTGTAACCCAATACACCACATAGTCAAAAGGCCATTGTGTATCAATATTGCGTATACCATGTAAATCATTGTAGGCGCCATGTTTTCATCCAACTATTGATGAAAAATCAGTAATTACTCAATATAACGTATCGTCCTGAAGCCAATAACTGTCTGAATCTGTTACTTAATTAAATCCCATTAGATAAATATCAAACGGTTACAAAAACATCAGTAGATAACAAGTTACACAAATTTTAAACAGGATAAAAATGAGCGTGACCTTTCATCACAAAGATAGTAAATAACTGATGACATCATTGCAAAATGCATCAAACTGTGACTGGTCCAATACAGATTCTTATTCATAAGAAATTTAATTTACTAAATTGAACTATGCGACAGATTACATAATATATAAGATAGAAAAAGTCCCAAAATATTGTCAAAATAAATCATGTAGAAGTTTTCCCCATTGCGTAACCTCATCAAGTTGATAACATAAATATTTGCAAATTGAATTAGCTCCCTTACTACATGAAAAGTTACATAGTTTCAGAATATATAAATATTTTTATTTCCAATAGAATTTATTTATTCCGGTTCTTATAAACAGCAGATGAAATTAAGTCTTTTTGGGATTGTTATCTGTTATTGCTTGTATTTTCTTCTGCGACAATGAAGCAAAGTTAAATTTCTATTAGAAAGTAAATGTTCTGAAATTTATGATCGATCTATTTATAATACCGTGAACAATTAAAGGTAAAATGTTTGTATGCGTGTGCAATCAGCTGTTGAGGGAAAGTGAAGACCCCGGGTGTAGACAGAAATTAAAGATGATTGTACAGGAATATTTTTTGTATATTTTTGTTTGTGTTGACACCAATAATTATTTAACATTGTAAATTATGATCTCTGGGTTAAGCTGTCAATTTGAAGTAACCATGGTTAATTATCCGTTAATAGACGACGATTATATAAACCTTGTGAATTAGTTCTTCTAGAGAACATAAAATTAATTAATATATATATATTAATAATAATAAAAAAAAACGAATGTATTTTTCTTTACATTTTAACATTATATACTTTCACCACTAACAGAAACAAAGAATATACGAAGCGCATAATTAAAAAGCAATATTTCAAATTGATGTCGATTAAAATCCTTCAAATTTTCATCTTCCTTACGGAAAATTAGGTAAATGTCTCATAGTGAAAACAAAGTGATCTCACAATCATCTTAATCGTCAGTGTGGTAATAGATATCACAATCATCTCGTATTTCTACGTCTTCGCACTCTAATGATTCGGCGAATTGTCTTCCAAAAGAAAGTCATCTTCATTGCCGTCTAATGCATTTGAAATGCAGTTTTTTAAACGAACTGATGATTATATTTGGGTGTAACTCTTTCAAGGCTTCCAAAATCCAGCTACAAATAGTTTGCAATTCTGGTTTCCTCGTACGTCCATCGATGGTAAAAGAATGGTTGTCGCCTGCAATCCACGTGTTCCATTTTACACGTCGCATAATCTTCATTGGTAAGTTTACGCCAACATCTAAAGGTCGTAGCAAACTGGTCATTCCTCCCTGGCTTACTCAGTTGTTTCTGATTTTTCTTTTAAAATGGTTTAACTGTGTCAGATCGATGACATCTGAATGCGTCCATCACCAGTAGCCGATGTTTGTGTCAGATCGATGACATCTGAATGCGTCCATCACCAGTAGACTATGTTTGCTGGATCCTGGTCGTTGTTCCCAAACACTCCCAAGGTGTTGTATAGAAAGCTTAATTTCCTTCCCTACCCATTTCTCTCCTTTTCCAGAGGCAATCAAAACTCGTTGCTCTGGTTGTCCCTTTTTCCGCCTTTCACTTTCTTTTTTTTATTTTTGTTTTAATTGTTCTCGTCCTGATATATGAATGATTGCTCACTGGACGTTTAATGCTAATTAATCTATCAACCTTCTATTGGTTGGTATCTATGCAGATAACAAAATACTGAAGTTCTTGTAAAATTTAGTTTCTGCATATTGCCATTTCGACAACTTATGTTTCTTTAGTGTTTATATAAATCTAGTGTTGTTGGCTCCTGTATTAAGAGTGTACATTGACCTCTGATGACGGATGTTGTTGAAGCCAACTGGTGTTGATGTTCGTCGATTAAATCGTAGTCACTATATTGTTACTATGTTGCTGTTGATCATGTATGTTACCGATTTGTATTTTGTCTAGAGATGATAATCTGAAGTTGTTTATGTATTTCAAAGAGTGTAATTTTAAGAAGGAATGCTCGCATATCTGCTGGTGTTTGTGTATAATTGGTTTGATGTTAGATGTGGTGACCGGACGAGTAAAATCGAAAAGATTTACAATAGCAAAGACGGTTCTAATGAATCTGCTGTAAAGTCATAAGGGTCACTGTTTGCGGTGTTGCCTGGATGCATACAGGGTACATATACTTCGGATTTCTCTTTTTGCCTGGTGTCACTGATGTAGATGATAACTTTCTTTTGATGGTTGGACCAGTGGTGATTGTATGGTAATGTTTTGGAAGTCTACCAGACAAAAAGATGATGGTCTAAAGTCTATGCAGAAATCTATTGAAGAGTTAATAATAATACAAGTACTAGTATATACTTTCTAGCAAGAATTTTGCGAATAAATGATCAGTGTTAAACCTTATATATAGACAAGTTGTATTTGAAGATGATCTTGATGTAGACTAAGAAAGGATGAAAACAGGCTTGTTTAATTCATTTTTGGAGGGACACGTGCAAGTACCTAAATTTCAGGAAAAAAGTCTGTTACAGGACAACTGAACCTCGTGGCATTGATACAGCTATAATACATTTTTCGTCCATTCTGTTACTAAAATGAAATCAGACTTGTTTAATTCATTTATGGAGGGACACGTGCAAGTGCCTAAATTTCAGGAAAAAGGTCCGTTACAGGACAACTGAACCTCGTGGCATTGATACAGCTATAATACGTTTTTCGTCCATTCTGTTACTATTGAAAACTTTTCGATACTCTTAATTTATAACTGTTCGATTTTTCGGAATAACATTAAAATATTTACACTTGCACGTCTATTGAAACATTTATTGAACTTTTTTTATATTGTTTGTGCCAATTGTTCGTTCATCACCATGGAATTATCTGTTTTTTTGCATAACTCTGGAGACCCATCTAGTGGATTATTAACAATATTGAAATCTTTAAGCTATATCGCGCATGAACTGTTTATAGCATAGCAGTAATATCGTGCATGAACTGTTGAAAATATAGCAGTAAATAAAACAGTTAAAAAGTCACTTAAAAATATCGCTATTTACAGATAAAAAAGATTTATAAAAGATAAAATCATCTAATAGACAATTTATGAAAATATATCAAATATGATGAAATTATTATATTTGATAATATACTTATATTTTACTATACAAATTAAAGTCTTTTGAAATTGAATGACTTGTCGCAAGCGACGTTTGTAATAATTCTTTAAGAGAATCAGCTGTATAAATATGCGACGTGTGTCGGCAACCTCGACATACTCAAGTAAAAGATGTTGCATTCTGTAAGCACAATAACACGGAATGCAATCAGGTCGGTATTCACTATTAAAAATATAACCATGAGTTGTTCGTGTAAGCCCTATTCGACACCTTGTCAAAACAACTTGCACCTTCCGATTTTTTCCAGAGAAACTAAAGAGTTTACCAATTTCTGATTGTATGCCGTGCAATTTATAATTTTATTTGTAAATCCCATCTGTCTTGCTGGCTACAATGGAAAAATCGAAGTTATTGGCAAACAGGAAGTAGATGAGTGACTGATTTGACAAGGGAAGAGACGGACAACTCATCATAGTGAAGCTTCAGACCAAATATCAAATCATTACTACATACACAATCTGAGAAATCCCTGACGAAAATTTTCAATATATGGCTTTAATGGCAAAAATCAGTTATCGGCAAACAGGAAGCAGATGAGCGACTGACTTGAAAAGGGGCATGACGGTACAACTCATCATACTGAAGCTTCAGACCATATATAAAATCATTCCTACGTACACAAGGTGAGAAATCTTTGACAAAAAATACAATATATGGGTATAATGGGAAAAAATTGACTAAGTCGGTAAACAGGAAGTTCTGAAAATGCAGCCAACCATATGGCATGATCATGAAAAGCTTCTGACAATATTTTAGATCTGTAACCTTTTCTATTGCGGAGATAAATGCGACGAAATGTGTTAGGGATGGAACCACCCACCCACATACACAACCATCCAACCAAACACACACAGACTGAATACAGTATACCCCCTATACCCGATTGGTAGCGGGGGGCTTAAAAATTAAAACCTAGAGACATGGCATAAAAGTCATGTGGCATCAACACAAAAACAATCTAACGGAAAACGAAAGTGAAAAGTGACATCAGGTGTCATTGAACGGTAGGCTTGTCCTTCGCCGTATGCGGCATCCCTAACACTGTATATAAAGTAGACTACGATGTTCCACAAAGAACTGGAAGTAGCAATAATGATTGATTGATTAAATATTGTTTAACGTCTACTGAGCAATATTTCAGCTATATCAAAACGAGAACAAGTTTGTAAATAAATAATCACTTTTGGGCTTGGAAAGGGTCATGGGACGGAAAATTCTGACAGCCACTGCAAAAGTAGGGTGAAATAAAAAAAAAATCATCCCGCACAACCACGGACTGGGTTCTTTTCCTTTACCCCGAGGTTCCCTCGGGGTCAGCCCGTTTAGAAGGGGTCATACCCCGCAAGCCGGAGATACTAGGTCCTATTTCTATACCCCGACGTTCCTTCGGGGGTAGCAATACAGACAGTCGTATTTGACTACAACATTGATAAAACTTCGTAAAAAATACAAATAATTTTTACAGATAAAATTCAAGACTTCAACCCAGTCTTATTGAAATTAAGTACCTATTGAAGAGTACAAATATGCTATAGATGCAATATGTTAAAACTACAGACTAAAATTGATTATCTATATTGTCTCGCGTCTAAAGTCCTAGTATGCTTTTGTTAGAAAATTTATTGCAAAATATAGTCAATATAGCTCAAATGCAACAGAGGTCATGAAATGTTAGTATAAGCATTATAATTTTTTGACATTGCAGCCAAAAAGATATCAATAAATCTTTTTGGTTTCCACATTACTTTGTCTTTAGATGATTTTGGCTTTCCTTTTAAGATCATATTGATTATTTGTTCTCTATCAGCCTTTTTGCATATTTCCGTTTATGGATTTCAAAATGTTTTGATTTTATGTGCCCTGAGAGAGACATAAGTCGTCGAAATGCGCATATGCAGAAACTTAATTCTCCATAAATTCGGAAACGTACGAATGAACAGAATCCCCACAACTGTGCGCAAATTTAAATGCGCAAAATATTTAGAACTGAAAAGATTTTGGAAGATGATACATTTTTTCATTTGACAGATGATATATTTATTTGACATATTACGGTATTTACTGAAAATAATTTAAACATATGACTAAATAGATTTTTAAATATTGGCAAACCATTTGTTTGTTAAATTGAATACTTCTAAAACATAGATTAGTAAAAGGAATCAGTTTTTAGTGACTTGGTTTGCAATAATATAAAATTAATAGCTACATTGTTATCAAAACATCTGAATGTTCGAAGTATGCATCAATATATGAGTCTAAAGTATTAAGCACAAAAATATTTTATCTCACGTTTTTTTTTTATTTTAGAAAGAAAAACAGTCATTACATCCGGTGGAGACGTTGCTGGTTACACATCAAGAAAAAAACGCAAATGGCTTTTATTTAGTTAAAAAGATTTTTATACTACCTTTGCTGATGCCATACCACACTCGGCCTTCAACGTCTCGCCAAAATCATATGTGTACGAAATGCTGAAAAGTGACCTGCAGGATTTGAATGAATAACTTAATACCGAAGTTACTGAGAATTTACTTTCTGCATATGAACATTTCGACAATTTGTCTCTTCAGTGAAGACAAAAAATCGAAACGTTTGGAAGACCATAAACTCAAAGATTTTTGAAACTGATAAAAACAAACAAATCCAAATATGATTTGCATGTAAGCCAAAAATTATCTAGGGACAGAGCTTTGCATGAGGGAGATACTCCTTAGTTTTCAACAAAATTTACAAAAATTAAGATATATTAGTGTATTTCAAATCCTCTTTTCCTAAGAATATGGAGATTGATTGATTGTTTGTTGTTTAACACTAACTTTAGAAATATTTCAGCTTTATCGTGGCGTGAACTATTGGTAATATTAATATGGAGGTAAAACAGTCCTTTAAAACGTTTTGCTATTTACAAAAAAAAAAAAAATCACAAAAACGTAAAATTATATATATATATATATACTATTAGTAATTTTGTTTTGCGAGTATGGAATTCTCAGCTTGTATTGCATCGAGTGCGAAGCACGAGATGCAATACGAGCTGAGAAATCCATCCGAGCAAAACAAATTACTAGAGTATTTTTATCGCTAATTTTGTTATTATTATATACCAGATATATGTTTCTTTTTCTATTGAAATATTTTTTTAGGCTAAACATGTAATTTTGAGTTAAATGTAACGCTTTTTGGTAGGACTATTTTTTTCACGAAACGTCACGCGACGTCATATTAATACGCTGTTGCTAACGTTCCATAGAGATTGACGATAATATGTTCATATTAGCGCACTGCAGTGATAATAGATTGATTGATTGAATATTGTTTAACGTCTACTCAGCAATATTTCAGCTATATCAAGACGAGAACAAGTTTGTTAATAAATAATCACTTTGGGGTATGGAAAGGGCAATGGGACGGAAAATTCTGACTGCCACTGGAAAAGTAGGGTGAAATCGTCAAGGGCGGGGGATTTAGCCTTGTAGCCGATCACCTACGGACCACCCCAAAAGATCTTGCTACAAGGGTTCTTTAACGTGCAGGAAGCGTGGCGTTTCTTCCAACACGTGGACCTGAGTTTACATCCCATCCGAAAGATGGGTTGTGTATTTATCAATCCCGCACAACCACGGAATGGGTCCTATTTCTATATCCCGGGACCCTCGGGGTCAGCCTCCGTTTAGGAGGGGTCACACCCCGCAAGCCGGAGATACTAGGTCCTATTTCTATATCCCGGGGTTCCCTCGGGGTCCTCTGTTAGGAAGACTCATACTCCAAGCTCAGAGGATGCTGCGGGCCTATTCATAAGCCGGGACCGCGCACGGCGGCAGTGATAATAGAATTATCGTCGCTCCGGAACAATTGAAAATCAGGCAAATTAGTGATAAAGTAATATATCCAATTTTATGGTTGATCGATTTGTTAGCTGTGGATGCATTTACTTTGGCTAATCCAATTTTGTTGCTTTTCTTCCTTTAGCATTATGGACAAAGTGTGTCAAAAAAATGTGGACAGAGCAGAGGGAATATTGGTCGTTCCGTTTTGGCCTACTTATAATTGGTACCCATTATTTTAGAAATTTGTTTGGCACCTCTACGATTAATAAAAATGTTCTGATACTTTTAATTACGATTTAAAACCAGGAAAAATGTTTTGATACTGAACAACAATCTCTTCATCCTGACCGGAAAACCGATTCCTTTGAAACTTGCAATACCTTAATTTAACAAAATATTGTTTAAAACTAAATGCATAGCTCTGGTCATAGCTGAATTTTGGCTTTTCTATTGAAATCATTTTAGGTTTATTTTCATGTAATGATATTGTTTTATAATTAAACGTTCTAAAGTACAGACATCTGTTATATATATCATTAAGTTAACTACTTAATCTTAACAACCTTTCACATACCGCGTATGCATTCTCTCACTGAAATGATTACACGTTTCTATGTTATTAAATTTAGTCTGCTTTAGTTGCTCTTTGTGATAACACGTCCGATCTTACAAGACCAGAATATTACACGGTGTCAGGTTTTTTGCACTGAATAATATGAAGGAAAAATTAATCAAATGAATCAACTTCCAACACCACCGGTACTCTCTCTTGTTGGAATTTTAAAAGAAAATTGGAGCAGATTTCGTCAATCATTTGACATTTTCCTAACTGCTACGGGAAGTATTAATAAGCATGATGCAGTCAAAACTAAAACGTTTTTAAAAAATTTCAAGGGAAATACCTCAACTGTCAAAAAAAAGTGATTTGCAAATAAATTAAACTCAATGCAATACATTCTCAGCACAGTGCAGGAACCAGCTAAACTTATAGCATCATTTTCACACTTGGAAAGTCACCGCAGGTTTTTCATTGAAATCCGGGAAAAGCTCATTCTGAAACAAAATAGACTTTTTCTAAACGAGATAGACTCAATTCTGTGTAAATTTGCAAGTATTCAGATGTTCAGATTTAATTCTCCCAAAGTCCTGCTAGATAACCAGAGGATTTGGTATCAAACTTTTAATATTTTCGTAGTTCAAAATTAATTTCTTTTTCTGAAATGGACAGGAACCCAAAATTAAAACCTCAACTTACGCAAGTGCAAATACAAAATTTGGATAGGATCCGACCACTAAAACCAAAGTAATGCTGTCAAGAGATGTCGACGCAAACGCCAATTACATGCCAATATATGACCGCAAAATTTTCGGCTTTACAAATATAAAAAGGAGTGCTTGAAAGTTATTGTGATTATAAGTTCCTTATGTCCAGCTTTGTCAATTCCTGTTTTTCATAAATTCTGTGGTTACTATAATATAATAATAACTGTTACGAAGCAAATGGATCATACGTGATTAGTGATGACCTTTCTTATATGTTGTAATCAAATCCCATTTCAGATGCCAGATTTAAACTTTTCTATACATTGAACTTTCGTGTGAACTAAGTTGAACTAAGCAAGTGCCACTTGCAGTACAGGAAATGTTTTCTCTTACTACAGCTACTGATTTAGGTAAACTTATGTTCTGGTCTGAGTCACAGTACATCTTATATTTTCACCATTTGGTTGTTTTTGTCACATGAGAAATAAAGATTTTACATATTTGTGAAAATTGCAATTTTTACCCTAGTGACGCCATAAAGATCGAAAATAGTAAGGGATATAAAAAATCCGTTGAAATGTTACTGAAAGCGTATAGCCAGGCGGGGAAGTAATTCACAAAAGTTGTCCCCTGTAAATTTGTTTACCTGCCACCTCCTCAAAAACAAGATGTGTGATGACACAGCTACGGTAAAAAAATCAAATTTCTAATATTTGTTGTATTTTTTTACATTTCACATACTATGTATTTTAGGCTGCAACAATCGCTCTAAGGAACAGATATATGAGAAATATACAATTGTGGTTGATTAATTCATAAAACATTGTTTTTAACCAAAGATGTCTGATGGTCAAACCATAGGATAATAAAGAAAAAAATCTAGCCACCCTCAAAGGGCATGGGCGGAAACAAAATTTAGGAGTATTATGCATCGTATAAACCATATTAAATTGATTTCTGCATATGGCCTTTTTCAGGATCCACGTTTTTCAAGTTTTTAAGTAGGGAGAAAATGGACTTTTCGTTATATTTTTAGCTAGCGAGTGATTTGTACTCACTGTGAAATAAATATATGGGGCAATTAAAGGGGCATGTATTACTTTAAGTATTTTCACTGCGTTAAATTTCAAGATTTCCGGACACGTGTTAATTAGTATTTTAGGTGTATTATAAAGGTGGTTACTATTTTGCATTCTTTTAGAGAGATTTGTTGACAGTTTCCTATATATACATATTTGATTCCAGAAAGAAACCTCAGAAAGAATGCATAGGAGATAAAAATTCGATCGTGTTTGAACTTTTATTCTGGAGAAATGCTACAAAGGGCGGACATTAAAATTTGCACATGAATTAACCGGGATATTGGCAATCCTCATACAAATTTTCGTGAAAATCTAAAGATGGCCTTTTTGGGGATCCACTTTGAAAGACAGACACCAACTTGATCTTTTATGCCGATTTGTGCATCGTATATGCATCTTTACGTTCACCTGCGGCAATCTACATTGTTTTCATATAAACTTAAAATAAAGGAATAAAACATATTTAGTATTGTTTGCATTGGAAATAACTTTTATAATTATGCATCTATGGTAAACAATCCAAAAAGTAACATGTCTACCTCATTTAAACGAGAGCTCAATTTCTGTTTCAACCACTTCCCCGCCTGTAACAGGACGAATCCAAAGAAAAAAAAATCCATCGAAATCCAATGAGAAATAAAGATTTTGCATATTTGTGAAAATTAAATTTTGACCCCTTATAGCTCGGAAAAGGTAAAAAAATATGAAAAATCCGTTCACAAACTACTAAAAGCTTAAGACGAGCGGAATTTCAAGAAAAAAATCCGATAAAAAATCTTTGTAATCGGCACATCCCCCAGCTCAAAAAGGAAATAAAGTCTAATAGTTGAACACCATGTTAAGTTTTGATAAGGGATCCATTGAATAAAATCTGCATCAAAATTAGACTTGACGTTATAGCCTAATTTATCTCATGAACGGTAAATCCGACGTGAAATCCGTTGACATACTGCTGATTGGAAATTCCCTCATTTACACAATTTACACAATGAAAGAAACCCCATAAAAATCTGATAAATAATCAAAATTCTACAGCAAATTTTACCCCATGATCACATTGAAAGAAACCCCATCAACATCTGATAAATAATAAGAATTCTACAGCAACCATATTTTCACCTTTTTGGTCCCTTTTTTAAAAATAGGAGGGGCCAAAAAATCCAAAACTGATCATAGTTTTCGATTTGCGCCAAGGAACATTGTGTCAAAATTTCGTAAGGATTGAAACAAAAGTGTCCTTTTATTTCATTTACAGACGACGACGACAATCCCATACCTCAAACTACAGCATCAGCGGTTTGAAAAGCTACAACAGCCAAAGTTCCTTCAACTACTTGTGCTTCACTTCTACTAAATATAATCTACAGCAGAGCTATGAGTAGCAGTGTACCAATTTACACATTAACTCAGGGTTCTGTCACCACAATTGTTTTCAGAGGAATACCAGCAACAACAAGAACAACAATAGTGACCACTGCCTCAATAACAGCTGTTGACATCTTGCCCAGAATTCCGGTCTAATCAGGTAATATCAGTTACATTCAAGAACTCCCTCGTGTGCTGACAGAAACCACGGATGACTTAGCAGCAAACGTAAATAAATTTGTAAATTTTGTAAATAAACAGAACCCGCAAAACAACTGAATTATCACGAAAATATTAGAATCGCAGGTATTTAATAAAAAAAAAAGAGCCCGCGCCATATAATTGAATTAATACAAAATAATGTAATAGAATCACATGTATTAATGTGTCCTTGAAATAGAACAGTAGATTAGTGGCTGGCTGGTAAGTTATAAATGAAATGTGTAAAATTAGTCGGACTGTAAGGTCCATTGATTGGTCTGCTTATTATTATCGTAATTAATATATATTTAAAACATGGATATTTCATGCATTTTCATTTCGGTCTGATCATCAGCTTGCCCGCCAGTAATATAGGGATGAGGCCGATACTTGGAAAGAATCTGTCGCAGCTTTTCAAGCGGTAGCGAAAAAAAAAGAGGACTTATACAACTTGAGGCTAACCTTGGTAAAAGCAAGAGAATTTCTGGTACTAGCTAGCAATGAAAAAAAGGGTTCCACAGTTCAGCTACTTACGAGTAAGGTGTACCGCAAATCTTGAGGACAGAGTACTTGAAGAAGTTGAAGAAAAATTCAGGCAGACAGTCGACGACACCGTCAAGACACTAAACAAATTTGCATCCTAAAAACAAAAGCTGCTTTACATGCCTTCATTACAGAACAAAGCATCACAGCAGAGGCAACTAGCCAAAGATAAGATCGTAATAACTAAACGAAAGGCCGGTGAAGCAAAAAATTTATTATACAAACATTTAATGTTTGTTAATTTAATTTAAGGAGATAAAAAGGATGCCGTTGATCAACAGCTGAACTTGTATAAAGATGAAATAAGAGTAAGAGGAAGTAATTTAACATAACCTTAGTTTTAAGCAATGGTTGTCTACAAAAGGAAAATGTAAAACGCGTTACTTAAAAGAATTCAAGCCTAGAGACATAGTGTAAACTCTAACCGAAATCGAAAGTGTAAAGTGACATCACGTGTCCATGTTCGGTACGCTTGTCTTTCGTCGTATGCGGCATCATTCACACTGTTTAAAGTGCAGACTACGATATTCCAGAAGAACTGGAAGAAGCTATAAAGGCAGTTGCATTTGACTACAACATTGATAAAGCCTTCGTAAAAAATGCAAATGAGTTTTCGAGAAAAAAAATTCAAGACATTGATTGTTTGATTTGTAATTGTTTAATGTCTACTGAGCAATATTTCAGCTATATCAAGACGAGAACAAGTTTGTTAATAAATAATCACTTTGGGATATGGAAAGGGTAATGGGACGGGAAATTCTGACTGCCACTGGAAAAGTAGGGTGAAATCGAAAGGGGCGGGGAATTTAGCCTTGTAGCCGATCACCTACGGACCACTCAAAAGAGCTTGCTACAAGGCTTCTTTAACATGCAGGAAGCATGGCATTTCTTCCAACACGTGGACCTGAGTTTACATCCCATCCGAAAGATGGGTTGTGTATTTATTCATCTCGCACGGAATGGGTCCTATTTCTATATCCCGGGGTTCCCTTGGGGTCAGCCCCGGTTAGGAGAGGTCATACCCAGCAAGCCGGAGATACTAGGTCCTATTTCTATACCCAGGGGTTCCCTCGGGGTGAATTCAAGACATTAAACTCTTTCATGAAATTACGTACCAAACCGAAGATGTTATTGATTGACGAGTACAAATTTGTTAAAGATGTAATATGTTACTATTAGAGAATAAAATTGATTATACCGTATAAGTGGTTATTTTCGCGAGGACTTAATTTTCGCTTTATTTGCGACCATTCTTAAGTCGCGAAAATTGCATACCGCGAAATATAATTTATATGAGACTTTATACAGTAAATGATAAGCAATCGTGAAAATTTGAGACCCGCGAAAATAAAGTCTACCAATTTAGAAAGAAATCGCGAAATTTGCGTCCCGCGAAAATAACCGCTTATGCGGTATATCTATATTGTCTCTTGTCTTAAATCCTAGTTTGCTTCTGCTTGAAAATTTGATGCAAAATATAGTCAATAGTTTTAATGCATTAGAGGCCATAAAATGTCAGTATAACCGTTTGAATATGTATTTATTTATTTTAAAATATTTCATTATCAAATACATATAATGATACATAGGATTAATATTTGACATTGTAGCCCCACAGTTACAATAAATCTTTTTGATCTCCACATTACTCTTGTCCTTTAGATGATTTTCGGCTTTGCCATTTAGATCCTACTGATAATTTGTTCTGTAACAGCTTTACACATATTTCTTTTTATGGATTTGCAAATATTTTGATTTGATCTGCACTGAAGAGACATCAGTTGTATGCGCATATGCAGGAACTAAATTGACAGTAACTTCGGTAATATAAGCGATAGTAGCCCGAAATGAATAGTTTCCCCATTATTGTGGGCAAATTTAGGTAGGATTGAGTAAGGGGACACAAAGATGTTTTTTTTTAATTATGGCCTGATCTTTGAAGTACAACAAATGAGTCTTCATAATTATACTAATTAACTTTTCTCTAGATAGGCCTGGCTTTCAACACTTTTACACTTTTGATATTTTAAGATGGGTATTTGATGACTCCAATGCCATATTCTGACACTAATTTGTAAACTCAAACCTATACCCATTCTTGTGTTCTTCTTTGGAAGCAACATGAACATGTTTTAGACATGTTAGAACACAGTGATAAATGTGATCAGATGATAAACATCAGAAACAATTAGTCCATGATTCAGATTGAACTCAATGTTTGAAGGACAATTGCCATTTTACTATTAATTTCTTCAAGACTATCTTGCATAACCTAACCGAATTTTTTCTAAGTGAATCCTTACTGAAATACAGTTCCTTTCTACATAAGCGTGTGTGCTTTTATTTTCCCTGCCCTACTTATATCTGTATTATCTTTTTTGCATTGCAAGTGCTGATGGAAACATTCAGTTTTTAATTTTACAAGAAAATGCTAATGACACTAAATGAAAATGTGTTTATTGTATAACTTTCTTTTATAGGTACTCCAAGTCATTCTGGATATTTAAAAAGTAGGCCTTCATCCAGCTTGTCCAATTTGGGCAGTAGATCATGTGGAAGGGACAGATCTAGGTCTCCAGTTAGATCTTCATCTCAAGATAGACATCAGTCTGAAGACAGGCATTAGTCTCCAGTTAGAAATCATCGAACACTGCCAGACCTTGACCCAACTTTCACTAATATCCCCAGAAGACCGCAAGGTAGTTTTTTAATATTTGTTCCCTTGCAGTCCAAATTCAAATAACTACTTCTTTGAGTATCACTTTAAATGAACATCAAAGAACAATAAAAGCATTGCTCTATTGCTTGGTTTTTGTCTTGCCCATGACAAAAGTAGCAAAAGACATAGACGGAGGTGATGTATGTGACCCAAAATTGGATAAAATTATAAATGCATCTTAAGTTTAACTACTTATCTTGTATTGCAAGATTATGTTGTCATTTCAAGCTTGTTTATGAAATAAATAAAATCCAATAATAAAGATTGATTCCTAGACAAATCATTTAAAACACAACTGATTCCTAGACAAATCATTTAAAACACAACCCTGAGGCCAAATAAAATAAAGGGCTACGCCGAGCGCAGCATGACACGACCGCAACATGTCGTCCACTGCAATTTGAATCAAACTTCCGATGGAGCTGACTCTCGAAGCCCTGAAAATCTACACGTGGCAAAATTTCGTAGCCATCCAAAGAACTGCTGCATCGAGTGCTGCAAACGTCTGCATGTATTAAGTTATTCCGTAATACATGAAAATAATCGGATTGTATGATTTTGCTTGTCGATTTCATTGCTATTGATATATGCAATACACTGTCACAGGTAAACAAATGTTATTTTCATCTTTGACAAATTACTGCGCGACAGGTTCGTTGATCCGAGACGCAATATAAAAAACGAGTAATTTGATAAACATGCATATTGTTTTCTATTTAATATAACAACACCGTATTAAATTCAAGAAAATGAAGAAATACAGCCTAAAAACACAATGTATACGATTTTGAAAGAAACTTCTGCACTATATTTTATCGGAAGCACGAAGATCATCTTTTCGAGCTGTTAATAGGCTTGAAGCCTCACGTGGTTCTTTCTTGCCATTATAAGATCTCTTCAGCCGTTTCATGGCTTCGAGATAAAAAGTGTAATGTAAAGTGAGTACGGATATACGAAAGAGCTTGAAACAATAATTAGATGGACGCAAAAAGGAGATTGACCCAGGGATTAGCTGGACACAAACTACGGAAAATAAAAATTAGCCCCTATGACTTGATTCCTCTTTGACCCTTTATAGCTCGGAAACGGTAAGACCTATGCCCAATCCATTGACATACTGCTGAAAGCTTATATCAAAAGGAATTCAAAGAAAAAATCCCAAGTTTATATCAAGAGGAATTCAAAGAAAAAATCCCATCAAATGCGATGGAATAAAACTTTAGGTAATCTGCAAATTTGCAGTTTTGGACCCTGTGAACCATTATAGCACGGAAATGGTAAGAGCTACGCCAAATCCGTTGACACAGTGCTGAAAGCTT
Source organism: Modiolus philippinarum (assembly GCA_002080025.1). Lineage (NCBI taxonomy): Eukaryota > Metazoa > Mollusca > Bivalvia > Mytilida > Modiolidae > Modiolus > Modiolus philippinarum. Next base: position 28,692 of record MJUU01035791.1, on the reverse strand, counting down.
GTATCAAGAGGAATCCAAAGAAAAAAATCCCATCGAAATCCGATGAAAAAAAAAATTTTAGGTTATCTGTAAATTTACGATTTTGGCCCCCTTCAGCCCCTCATAGCTCGGAAAAGGTAAGAGCTATGCCAAATCCGTTGAAATAGTACTGAAAGCTTACGGAAACGGTAAGAGCTATGTCAAATCCGTTGACATACTACTGAAAGCTAACATCAAGAGGAATTCAAAGAAAAAAATCCCATCGAAATCCGATGAAAAATAAAAATTAAAGGTTATCTGTAAATTTATGATTTTGGCCCCATCTGTAAATTTATGACTTTGGCCCCCTTCGGCCCCTCATAGCTGGGTAAGGAAACAAGTTACCAAAAATCTAATAGAAGAGCATTATGATAAATTTTCATAAGGAATACTTTGGATAAAATTGCATCAAAATCGGAGTAAAAATAAAAAAATGAAATTTTTGATTGATTGATTAGTTAGAGTTTAACGTCCAATGAACAATATTTCAACTATATCAAGACGAGAACAAGTTAATCAATTCAAAAGATTTAGGTAAAAGAAGAAAAAAATAAAGGTGGAAGGGACAACCGGGGTAATGACTTTTGATTGCCACTGGAAAAGGGGAGAAATGGGTAGGGGGCAGGAAATTTAGCCTTCCATACGACACCCAGTGCGTCTGCTCTCTTGAGAGATATAGGGGTCTTTATACTGAATGGAGCGTGGCGTTTCTCCATACAGTTTGGCTACAATGGTTCACGGTCAGGCTTTCCGTATTGTGACCTGACTACCCCGCATAGGCAGGGCATTCCCCTATCCAGCAACTGGGGACGCGTCCGGCAGCTCTGTAGCCGGAGACCCTGAAAACCGATCAAGGTGCCGGGCCCCTGTTAGGAAGACTC
>MJUU01035791.1:1314-12554 GCA_002080025.1 Modiolus philippinarum | reverse complement strand
AGAACATGCCATGCAAAACAAAGAAGGAAATATTTCTGTCAAATACTGAAAACAAACAACAGTTCATCAACCTACTCAGTGACAAGCTTAATGAAAAAAACTGCAAAACACTTCATGCCACCGATGATGCTGATTTACTTATAGTCAAAACAGCAGTTTCATGTGCAGTCAATGGTGATCGAGATGTCGTACTTGTAGGAGAAGATACAGATCTCCTGATTCTCCTTTGCTATCATGCTGACTTAAACGCTCACAACATTTACTTCAAGTCAGAATCTCAACAGAAAACAGCAAAGAAATTTAGAATTTGGGATGTTAAACTTACTAAAAGAACTTTAGGAGAAGAGACATGTAAGTTTCTACCATTTGTTCATTCTATTTTAGGATGTGATACAACATCACGAATTTTCGGCATTGGCAAAGGAGTTGCTTTAAAGAAACTAAGGAACAATGACAATTTTAAGGAGCAAGCGCTTGTTTTCATGAGTGAGAAAAAAACAAAGGAGGAGGTCACAAAAGCTGGAGAGGAAGCTCTTGTTTGTTTGTATGGAGGACTACCATACGAAGGCCTTAATCTTCTTAGATTTAGAAAGTTCGTCAACAAAGTTTCCACTGGAACCGCTTGCGTGCAGGTGCATACACTGCCACCTACATCGGATGCAGCAAGCTTTCATAGTTTAAGAGTATATTTGCAGTGTCAGACATGGATTGAAAAAGATGCAGATATGAATCCTTGTGAGTGGGGCTGGTTTAAATCTGACAATAAACTTCTTCCAAGAAAATCATTATTGCCACCAGCACCAGATCAACTTCTAAATGTCATCAGATGTAACTGTAAACAAAATTGTGACTCGAGGCGCTGCACATGTCGAAAACATGGATTAGACTGCACAATAGGCTGTGGAGAATGTAAGGGAGTGAACTGTTCAAATTCACCCTCTGTAACTGATGCAGATCTGAATGTTGATTTATAACTTAAAAGTAGATCATGTAACATTATAAGAACGGTGAACTGATATGATTTTTGTGGGTTTTTTTTCAATTTTATGACAATTTAATGTCACTTTATGATATGTTTATTTCAAAATAGTGTTTTGTTTGAATTGCAAATAAAATATAATCAGTTAGGTTATAACTCAGAACCAAAGAAATATAAAACATGAAAAAATTTTAACAATATTATAGTATTCAAAAGATTTCGGGAAAAAAATCTGAAATTTGTAAATCACCCATTTTTTGCCTATTTTCTGATAAAAGAATGATAAAATAAAGTTTAAGATAATTTATATATTTTTTCTAAATAATAAAGCTAGAAATTTACTTAATTTGAAGAAAGATGAATGAAAAATGTAATTTTTTAAAAATCTATAGCTGATTTTTTAAAGAAATATTGATACGCAATATGATTTACGCATTGATACGTATCAATAAAATCAAAACTTTTTACCAGCTGATTACTTTTGTGTGTATTTGAAGTGTTTTGTACATTTTTTCCACTATAACTTTTGTTTTAAAAGTCTGAAAGTCAAATTACACAAATTAAAGATGTCTACTGGTTCAATATTGTCATTTCTGGAAATGGGCCAAAAATACAGACGGGGGTTCTATATTTGAAGGATTTTACACAATTTCCCCCCAAAATTCTGAAGTAGACTTTTTATATAACTTTTACTACATACTAACAATGATAAAAACACAGAAATAAATTCTGTTGCAATTACTTTGAGGTTTGACATTTTTTTCTCTTCGATTGACTGGACTATCACAAAAACTGGGATATTTATTGTAAATGGAAATAAGATATCCATCTTATCATGATAAACCAATGGTTTTATTGGATCTGTGTTGTTCATCTTTGTATGTGTGTATGTCTTCATTTTTCTTTTCTGTGCAGTAGTCGTGTTGTTATGTCTTTGTTTCTTTGTGTTTTCGATGTTGTAACTGTTCTTGGATTGCTCGTTTCAGTAACTTCGGTATTTTGTAACTTATTACCACTGGGTCGATGCCACTACTGGTAAAACCAATTTTTTCGAAACTTTCATTATCAAAATTATAAAACTATTATAAAAAGGAGTATCTCCCTCATGCAAAGCTCTGTCCTTAGCTGATTCTGGCTCTCTATTTAGATTCTTTTGATTATTTGTTATTTGTTATCTAAATTTATATATCAGTGACACTTGAGAGGCACCAATGGTCCAAATATATATTTGTTATATAAATATTTGTAATTTTAATCTTTTATTTACTTTATATTATTAATTAATTATTTTTCGAACTATTTCATTAGCCAGTACAAAATCACATGACTCCTATTTTTTTGTAAGCTTGCATAAAAACGGCTGATTGCGTGGAACATATTGCACGTTTTCTCAAAATGTAATTTTTTATTTCTTTTTCCTAAAATATCATTAAGAGCTTCCATCGTTGTACATGTATTTGTAACCAGTGCAAAAATAAAACCTTGACAGAAAGTTTGATTTAGGTATATGAAAGCAAATGTAGATTTTATTAATTTAATAAATATGTTTGATTAATGCTCATGTTAGTCAGTGTATACATCGCAAGAAAATACTTGTTTGTTCAACTTCAGAAACGCAAGCTTAATTAAATATGTATAAAAACAATTTCTAAATGTAGGAAATGTGTGCAAGAACATATTAATATTTATATACTTGTATAAATGAGAATTTCAAAATAAGGATGGTCCAACTCATACTAAATACAGTAATGAAGGACAAATGTGTTTCAATCAATGTGCATCAATTCAATTAATAATATAACAGTTGTTGCCTCTGTACTAGGTCAATACGAAGTTTAATAGACCAAGAGATTTATATCGACCTCCAGCTACATGTATTTGTAGCCGTCGGTTGGCATTGTATGACACGTGTAGGTCCAAGGTGATTATATGCCTTTGTTCTTTTTCTTATTTAATACTCTTTAAGTGAGTTTACTCCGAAAATTAATGCCTTATCTATCTTTATTATCATTTGATATTTTTTTTATTTTATCATATATTTTTATTTGGTTTTCCATGCCAACGACTACATATCTCTTATTTGTTGTTATTATTATTGCCCTGCATGTCAAACTTTATTTTTATTATCAGAAAGCTGATTTGGGCACGTGTAGGCTTTTGATTCCAAAATGAATAATAAGAAAGTGGTGTCTTCCCATTTATCCAACTTTATAAAAATCCGCATTACCAGTTATCCAACTTTTTATTTTATCACTTCGGGTAATGTTTTAAGTACCTTACACTAATCATCAACAATAAAAATAAGTTTTGAAAAAAGTAACTTGAGGCTCCCAGGAGCCTGTATCGCTCACCTGGCTTTCAGTTGCCACAATCAAGGTAATATTGTAGGTTATACAGTTGATCTTCAGTTTCTCAAACTTTCCTAGCTCAAACACCTCCAATATCTTGAACTGTTTTTAAAGTCTGATCATGTTTTACTATATTTCTTTGTTGGGCTTTTTTGACAAAAAACGTTCTTGCTAAGGACCACTTTCGACACCAGTTTTGAAGTCGAGATGTCATTTTTCAAATGGCAGTCAACAAACAATTTTCAACATCGGTTTTGAAGTCGCAACATCAATATCTACTTGGAAATCAAATTTCATTGAAATCGGACAATGTTGAATTTTCCCGCCTTTTTTAGCGGCCGTTTTAAAAATGGCGGTCAACGAACAATTTTTAACATAAGTTTTGAAGTTACGACATCAAGACCAATTTGGAAACCAAATGTCATTGAAATCGGACAATGTTGAATTTTCCCGCCTTTTTTGCAGCCATTTTGAAAATGGCGGTCAACAACAATTTTCAACACCGGTTTTGAAGTCGCAACATCAATATCTATTTGGAAACCAAAGTTTCATTGAAATAGGACAATGTTGAATTTTCCCGCCTTTTTTGTCGGCCATTTTGAAAATGGCGGTCAACAAACAATTTTCAACACCGGTTTTGAAGTCACAACATCAATATCTATTTGAAAACCAAATTTCATTGAAATCGGACAATGTTGAATTTTCCCGCCATTTTGAAACTGGCGGTCAAGGAACAATTTTGATCATCAGTTTTGAAGTCACCACAGCATGGCAAACATTTCATCAATTTACACTTAACCTTCATCTTCTATAGTTTTGGAAATAAAAGATGATAAATATTTTTTTTTTAAATTCGGTGAAAAAAGAGCAATAACTCCTACAGGGGTTTATGGATTTTCTTCAAAATTTCAGGGTGGGTAGATCTTGATATGCTGAACATTTTTGCACTTTACCCTTCGGCCTTGACCTCTATCTGTTACACTTTTTGAAATAAAAAATAAAAAATGCAAAAATTTTGAAAATTTAACGGAAAAAGGGCTATAACTCCGAGACGGGTTTCAGATTTTCTTCAAAATTGCACAATGGATAGATCTAATCATGCTGATCATTTTTACCATGTCAGATTTTTTTTATATCTGTAACGGTTTTCGAGTTATTAGCCAAAAACTGCAATTTACCCCTATGTTCTATTTTTAGCAATGGCGGCCATGTTGTTCGACAGCGGGACAAACTGAACATCAGTTTGAGAAGCCATACCCTGATGATGATTCAGGCCAAGTTTGGTTACATTTGGCCAAGTGGTTTCAGAGGAGAAGATTTTTGAAATTGTTGACAGACAGACAGACAGACAGACGGACAGACAGACGGACGACGGACGCATAGTGATGGCAAAAGCTCACATGGCCTTTTAGGCCAGGTGACCTAAAAAGGTGTGTTTGTTTGTTAATTTTCAATTATGATTTTAGGAATGACAATAAAATGAATTAATATAAAAACAAAGTAAATTTAAACAAATTACTTTGAAAGAATTTTGGAAAAAGAAGAAAAACTGGTATTTAAATTCAAATAAGTAATTTTTTTCACGAAAAAGATAAAATACGATAAAGCTAAAAAAAATTTGAATAGGTATATGTTGCAGTGTTGATTGAATTAACAAATGAAATATTTTTTCTCCAACATTATTTTAATTCCTACAGGATTACAAAAAATATACTGTATTTGAAAATCTAGCAGGAAAAATAAAATGTCCTTTCCCTACAGGAAAAAAATCCTACAGTAGGGGACAAATTCCCATGGGACAAAGCAACATCGCATATCATTTCTTACCTTGTAGTTTTACCGTTAGATCTAATTTGAAGAATTTTAGTTTCAGTTATTTTCCGTGTGAATAGTGAAAGCTTTCAATATGTAGCTCGACTATATACAAAAACCAGATACTGGAAATTTTGTAAATTTGATTGTTCAAACTGATTTTTCTTACTGAATGGAGGTTAGGCAGGTATTTTGGCTTGGCATACCTGCGTCAATAGGCCTTTCTTCGTTGCGACAGGTTCGTCTCTTTTTTATGTAAATGAAAATGACGACCCCCATCAAAACCACAAATGCTGCTACTCCAACGCAAATGCCTGCTCTGAAAAGTTAATGAAAATAACATGAAATTGATACTACATGTACATGCAATTTTAAATATCGAGAAAAGCAACTAAGCTGTCATTGTTTGTAATTTGTCTGATTTTCGGACACCTCTGTTTTTTTCCATTTGGTGTCATTTTTATTTTTTGTCAATGAAATCAATGTTTTTCATAAATTCATATTATACATTTTTATAAGCATTCTGACAGAGGAGTTTAGTGTCCCACAAAACTAATAATCACTTGTATCTTAAAAACGAGATTATCGAATTGTTTGCTTAAATTTAATGTCTCTTCAGTTCAGATCAAATACAATAAAGGGCTACGCCGAGCGCAGCATGATACGACCGCAGCATGTCGACAACTGAAATTTGAACAAGTGTAATTTAAAGTGAATGTGGACACAGTAAAGAGCTTAATATTGTAATTAGATGAACATACTAGGGAGCTAGACACAGTAATTAGCTGGACACAAAGTAGGCCTGGGGAACATAAAAATTAGCCCTTTAAATCCCATAAAGGTATGAAAAACTGAAAGAGTTACACAAAAACTGCTGACAAACTACTGAAAGCTTACATCAAAGAGGAATCTGAAGTAAAAAATCCCAAATAAAGATTTGAGATATTTTGAAAAATAGCAATTTTGGTACCTTTGACCCCTTATAGCTCGTAAACGCTAAGACATACGCCAAATCTATTGGCATACTACTGAAAGCTAACAACAAGAGGAATCCAAAGAAAAAATTCCCATCGAAATCCGATGGAAAATAAATATTTTACATATTTTGAAAATTAGCAATTTTGGCCCCTTTGACCCCTTATAGCTCGGAAACGGTAAGAGATATGCCAAATCTGTTAGCATACTACTGAGAGCTTACAATAAAAGGAATTCAAAGAAAAAAATCCCATCGAAATCCGATAAAAAATAAAAATTTTAAGTAATCTGAACATTTGCAATTTTGGCCCCCTTTGGAACCTAATTACTCGGAAAGGAAAAAAAAAGTATAAAAAATTTGATGGTGCTGTGCTAGTTAGCTTTACATAAGAAATCCATTGCAAAAAACTGCATTAAAATCGGACTAAAAATAAGAAAAATAAAATTTTTGAGATTCGCCCCCTTAGGGGCCCATTTATTTCATGAACGGTACATGCGACATGAAATCCGTTGACATACTCCAGATTGGAAATTTTCTCAGGAGTACAATGAAAGAAACCCCATCAAAATATTCTACAGCCCAATATACGAAAACACCCAATTTGGCCCTTTTTGGCCCTTTTCTTAAAAACAGGCGGGGCCAGTACACCCAAAACCAATCCCAGCCTTCCTTTTGTGCCAAGGAACATTGTGTTAAAATTTCATAAGGATTGCTCAACTAGAACTTAAGTTATCGCACGGAAACAAAGTGTCCACAGACGCCGACGACGACGACGACGCCGACGACGCCGCCAGTATCATACCAATATATGACCTCAAAATTTTTTGCGGTCGTATAAAAATTAGACCGTAAACAAACAAAGTGTAAAACTAAATAGATACGTTTACTTACACAAGAGACTTCGTATCATCCCCTTCATGTTGTGATCTTGTGATATGTGTAGTTCGGTTACCCTTGAAGTTTGGTTCTGTGACTATAGTTAGAGAAGTACCATAAGCTGATAATAAAACAAATTTATATATGCATATTTAAGTTAATAAAATAAAGCCAAGTAGGAGGCTGAAATTATTTCCAATTAAAACAAGAGACTTTATTTTTGGTGAAAAGTATGGTATTTCACCCGTTTTGGGTTCAGTATTGAATAAGCATGGTACACATGAGACTATTTTCAATATACATACAAAACGCATTTCTGGTCTTTTTGTTTCGTACGAGATAAGAACTATTTGCTGTCTGTTTATTGGGTATGTATTGATTAATTGAATGTTTGTCACGGATCGAAGAATTAGGACCCCTTTTTTCAGAAACACACTTGTCAATGTCAAAATGAAAAAGAAAGGAAATGGGGTAAATGTCAAGGAGACAACATCCCATATCCAGGTTAAAAACCTCATAAAGGACCTCATAAAGATGTCAAAGTGGTGGTTACCTAAATCATTGGGCCCTTTCGGTTATGTTTCAAACTTGCTTTAAAATGAATGTAAAATAATTTGAAATTTCCTTGGTAATTATCCCCGTTTCAAACCATATCCTAAATTTTATATAAATATATATTAGTACATGGCTTTTTCCATATCAGCACGTGTATCACCCCGAGACTCCCATATGGCTGATATTGGTCGAGGGATGATAATCGTGCTGATATAGAAAAGTCAATGTTTTAATCTGTTTATTATATACTACCAACCAGGATTTATCATAATATCCGGGCTGATATTGCTTTTAGGCAGTCTGATATAGGTATGTTGATATGGACTGTTAAATTCCGGCAATATTACATATGCAAGATATCTTTGCTAAGTATGTAATAATATTGATATAATGTTGCCAAAGAAATATAGTTTATTGGTATATTTCTCTATAGGATCACCGAGTTCGTTTTCATAATCACTGAACAGAAAATCCTTTGATCTAATGTCATTATTACCGAACTGGCCTTGATGTAAAAAAAACTCGCGTCACGTGCGCGTTCCTATGTTTTACAACTACTGGTCGTAATACGTTGAATAAAGAGTGCATATTATTAAATACACTAAACAATATATACACCCAGCTAAACTTGCAATTTCAGGTGCTTATTTCAATCTATTATGTAGTCGTACTTACCCTTTTCTAAATAACCGAAAAAGAAATACCGGACATTATGTTTATGAAAAAAAAGAATATTGTAGTATTTTTTTTTTTTTTTTTGCGGATATCGATATGTAACATTACTGGTTGATTTTTAAATCAAACATTTAGATAGCTTAGACTGATTTTCTATCACTTTGATACCTAGCTTGCATGTAAAGTTTTATCGAAATAAGGGATACATTTTTAACTTTTCAAATGGGCATTAGCGACGTGTTCTACAAATTTTTGAATTTCTTCTGTTAAATGGTTTTATCGTTACTTACATGTAAAAACATCATTGCGAGACAATTTCTTATTTGCAGAGAAGAACCCATAAGAGCATTCGTAATTCACATTCAAGTCCGTCTCAGCTAAATTCCTGATTATAAGAATGAATCTGTCGCTAAAAATTTCTGTTGAATACTTAGATTCATCACTTGGTTTACCATGCCTCATCATGAGAAGTGTATTGTTTGGTCCACCGTACCATCGCTTTGTTTTTGAAGAATCACAACAATTAGAACCCCTGCAAACTAGTTTCAAATCCTGACCAAATGCTGTCAGTTGCTTTTCTATGGTCCAGTCCACTGTATGAAAGAAAAATACAAAAAATTTAAAAAAAAAAGATACTTGGCCAGATTTTTCTCTCAAAAAATGACGAAAACGTATCTATAATTACATAAAAAGTTAACTAAAAGTATCTAAATGTTTTTGACAAGGGTAACACCTAACATATTGTCATGTTACGTCAGCACTGCACTGATGTGTTGGTCTAAGCAAAACATTAGTTCTATAAACGTATCAAGTGTAGTATTAAGATCAAAGGGGTAACTTTTTAAAGTGTCTCGCTATTGTACTTACATAGTACAATCAGCAACTCGAATAAGTATTGCATATCTGGAAAACATCCATAAAGCACATTAAATGTTTCGTCTTTGCGTGAAGAAATTTACATTCTTATTTCATTCTTGTGAATGGATGGAAAAAAACACTTTAAGCTTTAAACAATCTCAACTCTTCATCAAGCCATGAAGCGTGATATAAGATATTTTAAAATACAGAAATCTCATTTTTGATTCAATTCATATGTTTTTGATTATCTAATTCAGTCTAATTTACGCATGGACTGATGACATTTTCTTGCTTTTGTTGTGTCAAAAACAAATTCTCTTCGAATTGCCTCCAATGATGGAGACCTCACATTGCCTCTGTTTCCAGGTCTTTATAGCTGAAAAATGGTGTGATTTATAATGTCGCAACCACCATGTCTAGGATCTTAGAGCATACCGTCTATCAGAAATTGCAGATATGCCTTATTATTTTAGGTTTTACGCCCTTTTCTATTGAATAGACTTTTTTACTGATGACGGATGTTATTATGCTATTTACGAATGTGTAGTTATGAAGTTAAAAAAACTAGAGGCTCAGACACTGAGCCTGTATCGCTCACCTGACAAAATGCTGAACAGCAGGGTTTTGATGTTCTACATGGTGGCCATGTTTTTATGTGAATTTCCCACAGGGCCAAAATAAACTATGTCCTGTGCTGGCGGCCATGTTTTTTATTGGATCGGAACGAAATAAGCAATCTTTGTTAAGGACCTTCAGTACATCATTCCTGTAAAGTTTGGTTGAATTTGCTTCAGCGGTTTCAGAGGAGAAAAAGAAAATTAGAATTTTTCCATAGAGTCCAATGTTAAACTATGTTCCTTGCTGGCAGCCATTTTTTTATTGGATCAGAAAGAAATAAGCAATCTTTGTTAAGGACCTTTTGTTCAGTTCATCATTCCTGTAAAGTTTGGTTGAATTTGCTTCAGCCGTTTCAGAGGAGAAGAAGAGAATGTGGATTTTCCCATAGGGTCCAATGTTAAACCTAAGTTCCACTCTGGCAGCCATGTTTTTTATCGGATTAGACCGAAATTAGCAATTTTTGTAGAGGACCTTTAGTACATCATTCCTGTAAAGTTTGGTTGAATTTGCTTCAGTGGTTTCAGAGGAGAAGATGAAAATGTGAATTTCCCATATAGGACCAATGTTAAACTATCTTCCGTGCTGGCGGCCATGTTTTTTATCGGATCAAAAAACTAAATGAGCAATCTTTGTTAAGGACCTTTATTACATCATTCCTGTAAAATTTTATTCAATTTGCTTCAGCGCTTTCTGAGTAGAAGAAGAAAATGTGAATTTTCCGATAGGGTCCAATGTTAAACCTAAGTTCTGCGCTGGTGGCCATGTTTTTTATCGGATCGGAACGAAATGAGCAATTTTTGTTCAGGACCTTTAGTATATCATTCCTGTAAAGTTTGGTTGCATTTGCTTCAGTGGTTTCAGATGATAGAAGAAAATGTGAATTTTCCCATAGGGTCCTATGTAAAACCTAAGTTCCACGCTGGCGGCTATGTTTTTTATCGGATCGGAACAAAATGACCAATCTCTGTAAAGGATCTTCAATACATCATTCCTATAAAGTTTGGTTGTATTTGCTTCAGTGGTTTCAGAGGAGAAGATGAAAATATGAATTTCCCAAAGGGCCAATGTTAAACTATTTTCCGTGCTGGCGGCCATGTTTTTTATCGGATCGGAATGAAATTAGCAATCTTTGTTAAGGACCTTTAGTACATCATTCCTGTAAAGTTTGGTTGCATTTCCTTCAGTGGTTTCAGAGGAGAAGAAGGAAATATGAATTTTCCCATAGGGTCCAATGTTAAACCTAAGTTCCGCGCTGGCGGCCATGTTTTTTATCGGATCGGAACGAATTGAGCAATCTCCGTAAAGGACCTTTAGTGCATCATTCCTATAAAGTTTGGTTGAATTTGCTTCTGTGGTTTCAGAGGAGAAGATGAAAATGTGAAAGTTAACAGACGCAGACGGACGGACAGACGGACGACGGACGCCAAGTGATGGCAAAAGCTCACACTGACCCTTCGGGTCAGGTGACCTAAAAATGAGTTTAAAAAGACAAAAACAAAAAAACAAAACAAACAAAAAAAAAAAAAAAACAAACAAAAAAAAA
>MJUU01035790.1:20929-36435 GCA_002080025.1 Modiolus philippinarum | reverse complement strand
AGCTAAACTCGAGTTTCCCTGCCTAAATGTAGGTTTCCTCCATAAATATATGCAAAGCTCAGCTTTCTATGAGTTTCCAAAGCAAAACCCGAGTTTCCATAGGGAAACCTAGGTTTCGGTCAGGAAAACTAGGTTTATCAGACGCAAACTTAGGTTTAGCTTTTGTCCATAGGAAATACATAATAAACCGATAACCGATTTGATTGGATGAAAAAGAATGTTTAGCTAATCAAATGGACAAAAGCTAAACCTAGGTTTCCGTCGAAGAAACCTAGTTTTCCTGACCGAAACCTTGGTTTCCTTATGGAAACTCGGGTTTAGCTTTGGAAACTCATAGAAAGCTGAGCTTTGCATGTATTTAAGTTTTCCTTACCGAAACCTAGTTTTCCTGACTGAAACCTAGGTTTCCCTCTGAGAAACCTAGTTTTCCTGACCGAAACGTAGGTTTCCACATGGAAACTCGGGTTTGGTTCTGGAAACCCTAGTTTACAGAAGCGAAAAACCGGGTTTTCCATAGAAATGCTAACTAATTAGTTATGCTAACTTTCGCGTGCCATATGTAGGCGATTTAAACTTGTTTTTAACATGTCAAACCAGTGTCGAGTACAAAATACAAAATGTAAACAAGTTTACAATACACCGTGTTTGTTGTGAACACGGCCTTATACTTATTTCTTTTTGAAAAAGAAATGCATTTTGTCTTTTGAACCATTATTACACAGTTGAAATGTAACGAATGAATGTCATTGACCACCTTTCACGCTTTTAGTTTGCAATTAAAACCCCGAAAATATAACTCTAATAACCGCTTTGTACCTTTTTGAAGAAAAATATTAAAATAAATTTCGACGGGCAGACATTTTTCCCACGCTTTTGCGGTAGAAAAATCTGCCGCTCTTTTTTTCGGGCCTGCTTCTTGCTCATTTTGGAAATAACTGTTCCGTCTCGAAGTATCTATGATGTTGAGCATGCAAATCTTCCCGCAATTGCGGGAAATATATTTTTTTCCTGTTTATTTTTTCTGTTTACCCCTTTCATTGTGTTCAAAAGACTCATTCTCTGTTGACCGAAAATTCTAATTATTTTAGACCGGATTTTATTTTCTAGACATCAATTATATATCATATAAAATGAACATAATATTTTGTCATTAGTTCCGATGTTCTCACTTTGAATCTGCCTATTTACAATACCTTGTAAAGGAATAATTAAAGGGGAAATTCTGGACGTCTAGAGAGAAAACGTATATGAAGGACCGATAACTCTTGACGGGACGTCATTTGGTAACGTCCCACCTTAATTTACACATTTCGTTTCGTTTCGTTACGTTTCGTTTCGTTTCGTTTCGATTTCGTTTCTCAGTTTACAGGGACCCCTCCGAGACCGACTAGACTAGAAATGCTAATGTTAACCAGCAGTTCAACTTACAACTGAACTAGATGTTCCGTCTAGACAATATAACCACAATTCTCATGGGTTCTGTGATTACCTGAATTACGGTGGACTATTGGTGATTATTTAAAATACTAAGGTTCTTCATTATAAGATTACTGACAACTTAGTTCGTATCCCTATTGAAATAGGTAGATGGAAAAATATTCCAAGAGAAAATCGTGTTTGTAATTTTTGTAATGAACATATTGGTGATGAATATCATAAATTTTTTGTTTGTAATGATGTTAATCTTGTTAATCTTAGAAATAAATATTTAGCTTCATATTATGTGAAAAATCCCAATTATAATAAAATGACAGGACTGTTATCATACTGTAACACAGAGGTTTATAAAAGGTTTTCACTATTTATTCGTAAAATCACCCTCCTCCTCCCGTGACACTAAATGTTCGTTTGTATATTTTCTAATATGTTTCAATTATACTATTATGCTATTATTATTATTATTATTATTATTATTTATTTATTTTAAAGTACAGCCTGATAATTATATATACATGATAACTTCAATAAATACAATCAGCCAGCCTTCAAAGGCTTATGAAGCACTATCCAAAATTATATCAATTAAACAAATTATATGAAATTAAATAGTCCCATATCATCATAAATAGCAGGCAACGGGGTTGTCTTCCCAACGCCAAGAAAAGTTCTAATTGCCCTGTTTTGTAGTTTTTCAACAGAGTCGTGCGGTTTATAACCCCATACTCCCGACGCATAATCAATTATAGGAACCACTGTACTGTAGTAAAGCTTTGTGAATGTGTCGTAATCAAGTCCATCAAGTTGGAAATATTTCGACGTTAATGATCCTAATGCCCTGCTACTCGCACTTGCTAGTTCATTGACGCCTTCGGTATAATTCAGTGTTTCTGAAATAGTAAATCCAAGATACCTATATTATTATTTATATCATGATTCATGACATGTTCATTCTGTTATGTTTAGTTTATCATCAATTATGTATATTTTGTCCTCATGTTACACATTGTAAATTGTGTCTGAGTGTATCCAATAAATCTTGAATCTTGAAAAATTACTAAAATTACCTCATTTCAATATGAGGAGCATAACCACACTTTTTCTTTTAAACTGGGCAGTAACTTCACTCCCGGCACCTGAATCGGTTTTCAGGGGCTTCGGCTACAGAGCTGCCGGGCGCGTCCCCAGGTGGTGGATAGGGGAATGCCCTGTCTATGCGGGGTAGTCAGGTCATAATACGGAAAGCCTGACCGCGAACCATTGTAGCCAAACTGTTTGGAGAAACGCCACGCTCCATGCAGTATAAAGACCCCTTCTATATTTCTCTAAAGAGAGCAGACGCACTGGGTGTCGCATGGAAGGCTAAATTTCGTGCCCCTACCCATTTCTCCAATTTTCCAGTGGCAGTCAATAGTCGTTGCCCAGGTTGTCCCTTCCACCTGTATTTCTTTCTTCAGATACTTTCAATTTTTTGAATTGATTAACTTGTTCTCGTCCTGATATAGCTGAAATATTGCTCATTGGACGTTAAACTCTAACTAATCAATCAATCCAAATAAAATTATTCTAAAAGATAATCCGGGAACCGACGAGTTTATTCATGACAGATGAGTCAACATCAAAATTTTCTTTCATGTAACAATAAAAGCATAATTTAGAAAAAAAACTGAGTTGTCTCAAGAAAACAAAGCTCGCCAATATATAAAGTTATGTCATTCTCAATATAATCCGGCTCAAAGTTTTCACCATTTTGTAATTGCATTTTTTTTTTACTTTAAGATATGATTTCCAGGCCAAGGTCACACATGTGAAATTTTCACTTTACTGCACTTGATATGGCTAGCTCAGTCTACAAGCAAGGTTGAGGTTTTCAAAGAATTGCCTTCAGGGCAAGATGAAGGTCAAAATGTCTACAAATATGGTACCTCAAGAAAGTTTCATTATATGCAAGTCAGATACTAAGTATAAAACCCTATCGGCTCGCCGTATAAGAAGAAATCCTTCTGGAAGAAATTTTTAAGTTTTTTTAAAAATTGCCCTCTGGGCAAGGTCAAGGCAAAAATGTTGACAAATATGGTACCAACAGAAAGCTCTTATCATAGGGTCTAAGAAAGTCAGGCAAAAATTTTTACACAATAGCACTTAGCACCTTCTGGACGCTAAAATAAAATATTGCCCTCGGCAAAAAGGTCAAGGTCAAAATGTCTCACTAATATCATATGTACATCCAGAAAGCTCTCATCATATCCAACATACCAAATATAAACACCCAGTACCGCCATTGACTATCTGTTTGAAGCAAGGTTAACTCACTGAAAGGAAATTCCCCAATGGTTAGGCCAAGACGGCCAAACTGTCTAAAAATATGATACATCAAGAAAGCTCTAATCATAAGAAAGTCACAAACCAAATATAAACATCATAACTCTTAAGATCTCTATTCCAGAAGAAAGGTTAACGTGTTTGTTGATGACGACGACTCTGATACTAGCTCTCGAGACATTCGTCCCGACGACTGCATGTAACGAGCGGTGGAATACTGGAAATCAAGAAACCTTTTAACTCGTTTACTTGTTACATTCAGTCTGGCTACTATTTTGAAATTTTGCCACCCAAAAGGTCCTTATTTTAGCTTTGGAAGTAAATACAATTTATGCATCAGACTCTTTTACAGAGCGAATCAGCCATTTTTAGCTTACGTAACTACGCTCACAGAAATGTTACATCTGGGAATATTTTCAAATAAAGCAATATCGTGTGCGTTTTTGTCACATGTACATTCACTCCATATCCTTTCATTTTTCCTATTATCAAAAGTCAGAGGAAAATTTCTTAATTTGGAATGAAACTATTTATCAAAATGTGATATTAGATAACGTTTTAAAATTTAAATCTGCCGAAAATTTGGCTATAAGGTGGTCACACGTTCTCCAACGTTTCAGCAGAGGAATGTTTGTTCTACAAACACAACGATTTACAGGTTTATTTTGGAGATAGAAAATGTAAAAATTACGTCAGTGATCAATTCTTGAATGTATTGGTCCAATGCCTTGAATGAAACAAGAAACAAGACAAGGGAAAAATATAGGACCGGCCGAAAATAGAGAATCAAAAATCCAAAACACGACAATCAGATTTAAACGGCGACAATAAGAAAACAAATTTGAGAAAAAAAAAACGAATAAGGACACCACAAAAATACAGCACTAGGAGTATGAAACCAAAAAAATGGAAGTATCACAGGTGCTCTGGAAGATTAAACATTATCTCCTCCAAATATGGCATTAGAGAGACAGTCAGCTGAAATGAGGTGGTGACAGATATATTGGCTGGCTGACTGAATGTTACCCTTTGTCAATCCATGTTACACGTTTCTTCCATAACCAAGGTAAAAGTTTGAAAGCATCTATATGTATCTCTTAATTAGTATAAGGACAACTACAAGGACAAAATCTGTATCACAACCATCGCTGGAGAAAATAAAACTAACAGTTATAAATTCAACACTGTACAAACTACAGGAACAACAATTGCGAGTAAGTTGTAATATGTTAAAGTCACATATCGGAGATGATGCAAAAAATATTGCTAAAACGGACAGTTTACTGTTGGAAAGTAGAAATCATCACACTTGTAATAAAGTTTGATTTAAGACGCTAAGATTTATCAATACACAGATAAAAGTCCAAGATACAGGAGTGGTATTTCTACTTTCGACTTTCATTGGGTATAATAAGATGAAAGTGATCCTTAAATGTCCAAGAGCACAAGTAGTATAGAAATGAATGAAAAATGAAACCCCGTAATTAATGCAAATATCCGGTCGATCAAATCTCGGTTGTCCCAAACTAAAACAAGGATCATGGACAAGCATGTTAGATCTGCAGTTCAAACTATGGAATTATACTCAATTGAAGCGTTTGTTGTAGTAAAGACTACATGAATATAGTGATATTACCTTAATGAGAAGGGATATTAGAAGTAGAGACAATATGGATCGCTTGGGGGAAATCTTTGGAGGGTGAATTAGATTTGGAAGATAGAATCACACTTCAATCTCCAACCCCTAAAAATAGTAATGGTGCATTACATGATGATCAAACTGTGGCGGGGTATAAAAAGTGGTACATGTTCAATAACCATGAGATGAAACTTTGGGAAGAAATCACTCGTAGATGACAGAACTGTGGGTTAGAAGAGGTGTATTAGCCTTTTGAGCATCTTCAGGCCGGTACTATGCACCAAAGAATAGGCGGAATAATATCCTGCACGAGGTGACCAACCGCAAAAGGCTGGAGTACATTGTGATACTCCCGGCCGACTATGAAATAGGAAACCGATTCGGCAAGAGTCATGCAGAAGGTCGATAAAGGTTTTCAGTGGATAACCTAGTCAACTCTAGGCGAGTACCTGATGCGATATTACCAGCGGAATGGCTTTGGAAGGCACCGGTGAGAAAATATTGGTTTGCAGAATATGAGTTAAATGCACCTTTCCGCAAATCACGTCTTCTTCATCGATATGAAGAACCCGCACCAAAACCTGATATCATAGTACACATGTATATGGTATCGAGTGCCCAAGGAACGATGCATACATTGCCAACTGGGAGAAACTGGCCGCAATTTCGATGGACTATCAGGGGATTAAACGGGATGAGGCCAAACCGTCCTACTCGAAATCGAATACGGAAAGAAGGTTAGAAACGAGGAGAATGTTTCCGCCTGTCTCCGGGAGTACTACAAAGGAATGAAGAATGTCATCGAGAAAGTGATCAGGATGAATCCGCACATGCACAAGCCCGCTTTCGAATTCAAAGAGGAGACTTCAACATTAGATGACAACCGTAAACTGCGCATTGTGCTTCCTTTAGAACAAGGCCCTCATGGTAGCATTCGTCTATACCTGACTAAGAGATCGAAATAGAATCGCATTTGCTCTAGGACTGACGATGCACAAGTAAGGTGTCGCACGCCAGGTTGCCAAAGATTCTAAAAGAATGCTTTTAGAGTGGCAAAAATGGGCGGCCATTGACCAAGGAGATATGTCCTGACAGCAGTGACATTAACGAAGGCTAACAGTTAAGGTCTATTGCTACTCAGAGTACATGGATGAATTCAAAACAACGACAGTAGAATACCGAATGAACAAAGGAACCTTCAAAAGGCTGAAGGAGACTCAGCTATATGCGACAAAAGACATCTACAATCAGCTTATGAATGCATACATCAGCCATGCGGATTATGATAATGCTCAGAAGGAATGGAATGACAGGGGGATCTAGACCGCGAAGAAATACCATGACCTACCGTGAAGACCGATGTTTTTTGATCGCCGAAGTGTTCGAGACATGGAAACTACTACTCTTTGTGGCATCAAACTATACATCTCCAACGATCGCAAAACGATACTCGTGGTTTGGAAAGGTCTTCACGATGGTCTTACCATGGCTTTACAAAGGTATGCAAGGGTGAACAACCCTTTCGTGGAATCTTATAACGCAAGAAGGTCGACCAATTATACTTCACTTTCTTGGATGTCAACAATATCTATGAATGAGCGATGAGCTGTAGACACTTCAAGTGGATCTATCCATTCAAAGCAGAAAACTTGGCATGATAGGAGGAGATGGTGCACTAGGATACCTCCTTGAAGTAGACCTCAAGTATCATCGGGAGCTCTATTGCTCTCATAACGACTACCGTTTGACACAGGAAGCAAAATAGAGTTAAGAAACTGCGGCCATTATCCTCAATAAGAAAATGCATTTGGTCCTCTATGTAAACCTGATAAAAGGAATTAAGGGTAGAAATCTGAAGAAAATTTACCGTGTCATCCGATTCAACCAGGGTCCTTGACTAGCAGAGAACACTAATTTGAACAATGATCGCGGAGACTACAGACTTCGACAAGAACTTCAGCAAGTCGATGGAGAGCATACATGGCCAACAGAGGGAAGGTCGCCCAGCAGTTCGTAGCCAAACAAATTCCAAGTGTATGACGGTATTCAGTGAGCACCTAGTCCGGTTAATCGGCATCGCACCAAGGTGGTTTTTGACAAGGCAATCTGCCTAAGGTTAATCACCCTGGATCTAGACCTTTATGACCGACTTCGCATGTTGTTTTCACAAGCCACAGTATTGCAACAGGACTAGTAGATTATACATCTATAAGTACTGAATGATCTGTAATTTTTGGACTGCTGATATGTAGGGACTTGGACGAATGCGCACTGCAGCGACTTAATACCTTGGTCTACCATATGTCATATACGCCCAGGATTCAGACCGCAATGAGAGTGCCGACTAGCCAATTACTGAATATGTGGGACTCAGACAAATAGCGAACGCCTTCAAAGTGGATCGCCGAAAGTATGAAAAGGCTAAGAAAGTGAAAAAGGAAGCCGGTAGAGTCCGTTTGTAAAGCAGTGTCTGGGCATAGGCATGAAGCTCGATGAACATTATCTGGAACGGAATACTGCAAGAATTCACTCTCGTCTAACAATAGCAAGCGACACATTGTCCAAACGGCGTCAGCATTGTCGTGCACAGATGATACGGAATTTGAAGCACGAGCACCACAAGCGTGCACAACTCGATCCTCCCTTAAAACCCCTCTCGAATGTTAACCACGATGAAGCCACCACTAATTAGTTCGTGTCTTGTGTTACCGCTACTGGACCGAACAATGCGGCTAACGGACCATCGACACAACGAGCAGCAGGACAAACGGAAAGTACCAATGCAATTTGAATAAATTCTGTAAAGTCCAAGAATTGATCACTTCAAAGAATTTTTCCTGGAGACCCATCAGGAGTTGGATGCAATTGAACATCTTCAACCATACCAATATCCTGGAAGAATCAACACAAGTGGGAACGTGTGTATATCACCACATTATCCAAATACACGTTTGGTCCGGGGTTCGTCAGTGGTAGATGCGGTGTCGAATGTATGCTCAATGTTTTGATCGTGACGATTTCGCGGAAAAGGGCTTAGAATCACTTCGCCCGTTGGAACCTCGCTTGAAACTCCCAAATCCACTGCTACCACATGCATATGTTAAAACATTCAGATGCTCAAACGTCGACAGAGTCCCAGATCATTCAAAAGATAGGAGGGCTACATGAACTATAGCAAGTCCTTCCTCCACTTGCCAAACCACCTCATTAAACCACTCAAGGTACAACATTCGTTCCCGAGCTTTTCTGTTTATCTACATAAGCACGATGATACCGAAGACTGATCGGAGAATTACACCATAATGATGGGGAATTTGCCCGTCAGCTTCGATGGTGACGGCTTTTTCGAGGATAACGAAAGGCACTATCATGTTTGGTTATTAACCCGTCAACTTCGATGGCCACGACATTTCCGTGGATGTGGAAAGGTGATTCAAAGGAACCCCACCCTGTGGAAACTCATTGTAATAAAGCCCTGCATTGTTTGATCTCGAAGACCTGGTGACCTATGGTGATATATACCAATGTCATGGTAATTCCATCATGCCGTGGACCCAAAGCGAACAAAAACTACAAATGGAAGGGAATTGTGTCACACATCTACGAGCAAGACAATCGTGAGAGTGGACTGTCTGTGGTTTTCCTGCCAAAAGACCTTGACGTTGTATTGAATCACCTGGATCTTTGCTTCTGAGCATATCGTGCCGAGAACAAGCGACAGCACAACGAGATGGTGGCTATCTTTGACGTCTTGAAACATGTGGGCTACATCAACGATGGGAGTACACTCAGCTGCGTGTTGCCATCATCATACTAGGAATGTTAACCTACCGCGATGACTTCTGCAAATCCTAGATAAATCAGAATCCACTGAGAACAATGCGGTACCAACAGAAGATAATTCGCCACTTAATGATTTTACGTGTTTTATGTGCTAATATGACCATTTAGTCTGTGCATATGCTTTGTCTGAAAGTCTTTATATATATGCTTGATTAATTTAGGTTTGAGTACACAAAAGTTTCACCTCCTTGTATTGCTGTATCCTTAATTTGTCTCCTTTATATGTGACTATATATTGTCAGTCATATTATTGCCATGTTTTTTTTATTCTCGTGTTCCTTGATTATCATTTTGATTTGTTGGTTTAGTCATTGATGTTATGACATGTGTGATACTCCTTGTCATTACGTATGTATGATGGTTAGCCACCTATTACAAGATCGTTTATGGATTCAAACATAGCTTATTCAAGTATTCTGTTCGTTTACTAAATAACGAAATACCGAAGTTAAATATAAATGTGAAAAAGAAAGGAAATGGGGTAATTTAGTTTCTGCAATTGCTTGGTTGCTATCGAGGTGCTGAGAGCCGTCGCCGACGACGATGTGATTAAAGTTGTCTTTAGTAATTAGTCTCTGAGATTGTGCAAAATCATCACCAGTAAATCCAAGATCGACTGTGGATTTGAATGAGACAGTGCGACTTCAAATCCTTCCTACGGACTACTCAGGTTATATTATTCTTAACTGACGCCTGGCTGCAAAGACTGGACATGAAAAACCTTGCTGTATGATCAATGCATTCTAAATGGAGAGGCAATGACGCGCAATCAGCCGATTTACCATTGTCGGTTGCAAAACATCTATCAAACTGCAGCGCATGGCCAAGACAAATGCCCAATCACCATTTGGAGCACAGAACCCATAAACATCCAAAATATCAACAAGCTCCAATAGGAAGACTTTGTTGGTATAAATTTTATCCTGCATTATCCAGAGTAATGGGCTATACTTGAAGCGTAATGAGCCAGTTTACGATGGTTCTGGTCTGGTCTTAAGACCATGCAATCATTTCATGATTATTCCCCTACTCGGTATGGCCTTAAACGTAAATAAACGACGAAGTGGATGCCAGTCGCGTCGACCTCAAGAAAGAAGATATCACTGCAGAAATTCAGAGATATTGGCATGCCTTAAATTGAGGATGTACAACCGATCAGATATGATCGTTTCCATTTCAGAAAACATATGTTCCGTGAACAGTCTGTTATTGATTTGATAATTATTGATAATTGTTTACTTGTGTTACTACTGGTCGGTCTTAGACGGCATGTGAGCTGTTGCATCCACCCCTAGAATCTCCAGCATATCCATTCACCCCCACTAATTTTGTTCTGTCTAGACATAAGGGGAAGCTGCAAAAAACTAACTAAATAAATAAATATGGAGAAACCCTGCGATTGGCGAAAACGTATAAGTCAGATCTCGCAGATGAAGACAGTTCCCCCTGCATTCTACATTAAAAAAAAGTTACGATGATAAGAATGGGCTACGCTAGTCAATGAGCTCTTAGTTCTTAAAATACCCTTTTCCTTGACCGCATTCATGATTTGCCTGATGGAAACATTTTACCACAATTTATTTGATCAGTTCAATGATCAGTATTCGTTTGCCGATGTACTAGTATTCAAAGTCGAAGTGTAGTCTTTGCCCTCTTCATGCCATAGCTGACGATCTTGAGTTGATGCCACATGTTCCCCGGTATTTCATTAATCTCTGGTATTATCCTGTAGAATCGCCGGACTTTTTCCCTCTCTTCCTTTTGTGAGTCAGAACCTTGTTGATACCACCTCTTGTCCTACTGTCTAATGGACATTCATCACATTGAATACCACCAAAGATAGGACACGTCATTTCAAGATAGGTAAGCGCGTAGCTTCCACATAGACCTTAGCCATTTTTATCGCCTACTTCTCGCTCTCCACGCTGCTCAGAACCTAACTGTCAGACATGTTTTGTCCCTGTCATGTGCTTCTAGACACTGATTTAGGGGAGCCACATCAATTTCGAGAGTCCGCGGGGCTTGTGTGGCAGAATTTGCATCTCTGTATTACTGGCATATCATTATGATTTCAAAATTCCAAACTTGTTTTTCTTGAAGATGTGTGATACAATATCCTTCCATTTGTAGTTTGGCGTCCATGCTTCCAGTTATTAAATAGAAAGGGAGTATTTTGGATGTTGGTAGTTTTCAGCTGAGATAAATAATTGTATAGTGCGTTAAGTGTAACCAAATTCGGTTCTAATTGGTCTTGTGGTTCAGTCGCAGATTTTTTAATGTATCTCCAATAGGGTCCTTTTCTATACTAGGTTCCTCGCTGAAGGCCATCTTGGAAGAGGTATGATCTTAAAAAATAACAGTTTGAAGGTGACCAGCATGGATTATTTTGGTCTAATTTCGTTGAAATTGTTCAGGTGGTTTCATTGGAGATCTTAATGTATTTCAAATAGGGTCGTACATGAAATAATGTGGCCGTAATCTTGGATGATTGCGCGGGCGACGGAAGACACCAAGTGATTGCAAAAGTTCATGCAAGCTTTAACCACGTTTGCTGATAAGCGAACAAAAAATAGAAAAGCAACTCTAATGCATAAACTGCATAAATATAGGAGAATGATCAAGCACACCGAAAGTCCGAACATTTTAAGACACACGTTGTCAAGTCCCAATTCTCAAAACCAGCACAACGAACAAACACAGAGTAAACATAAAATATTTTTGATCGAGGTAGGGGTTCTAATTTAAATGGTTGCTAAAGATAAATACGTGTTATTATACAAAGTTCCTCGTAATTTCCTTTTGCTAGTTTGTATAAATGATCTTGGAGTTTTTAGAGCTCTTGTTTGACTTTCCTGCAAAGTCGTTAACCGATTTCACCAAGATCCACCTACAGGAATTCAATATTCTTGTTTTTCTAAATATAAACTATGTCGGGTGCTGTTAACAGAGCAGGCTATGCTTACCTTCCGGAGCACATGATGTCACTCTGTTTTTTTTTCACACTGTTAGTGCTTTAGTGTTTGTGTTGTATATGTAATGTTCGTGTGTTTTGTGGGCACGTGGTGCTTTGGTCTTCCGTCTTCTGGTGTTCTTGCTGTTGCCTTGTCTCTGGACTTTGAGTTATGTAATCTTGTGCTTTGTTCCATCGGTATTTTACTGCCGTTGCTACATTAAGGCAAAGCGTTTTTGAATGCAGTACGATAAGTATGATAAGTGTATGATATATCTCGTTGAAAAGTACCCGGCACTAAATGTGTGTAAGACTGAACCATAATATTGTATTGATTGCATTTGGTTTAGAATGAAAAACCTAAACATTCGATCAAATAACCTCTAGGTATATTTGGTTGCCTGACTTTTTTGAAAAGTGATTATGAAAATCACAACATGTGACGGAATATTGAATTCTATTAGATATGTTTTCAAACTATAGTGCTAAGTTTTGACTTCTTACCTTGGTGATGCAAACCAGTTTGTTTTTACTTTGGTCGCTTTTAAACCAGTTCTATGGTTCTATCCCTTTTAATCCTACCATGATTGTAAAAGTCCCAATATGTGCACCTAATCAGAGTTTAATACATGCACCTGACTTGTGCAAAAAAGCCAAATAAAGACAAATAGAAATTGTTTAACGTTGTATTAAGATTTCAAAACTTTCTAATTGACGGCTGCACGTCGCTAATGTGTTAAATAACAAAATACCGGAAATATTTGTAATTTAGCCTCTGCAGAGGGTTACTTAAATTCTGCAGATTTAAGACTTGCATTAAAAAAAGTTAAGAAACAAAAGCAAAAGGCACAGTGTCAAGACTGCCCTTCATTCGAAACAAATAGAATTCGACTTGGTGGTATCCACGTTTCAGGTAAAGTTAAGGAAGAAATCTCGGTATAATTCTAACAGTTACTTCATTTATACCAAAGACTCAATATAAGTCGTACATGTCTATGGTTTGTAATGATTCGTATTTGTAAAAACATAAATCACCTTTTCTACTGGAACATTCCAATTTCGTTTATCTACGTTTTTTTTACATTTTGCAGTGGATAAGGTCTTGGTGTTACTAGGTGTTTGAAATCTGATGCTCCAGTTGAAAACATTATTTATAACGGAAAAAAGAAATTAATGTCTCCCATGTCGTCAATATGTGATAGTTGACCACTTCTTAAACGATTCCTAAGTATTCTTTTAACTATTAGAATTTGGATGTAATGGGCAGAACTAATAGAGAATCAGACGGCATGCCTTCAAGCCTTGGTTATTTTATATCTTGTTTTATATATCTTACACATACACCTTTGCCCACTGTTTTAAGTATACAATATAAACGTATTTTTTTATTTCGTCTGCTGAGGGTAGAAATCTCCGAAAAGTGTTGTACATAAAATGAGTTGCCGATAATAATATTATTGATACAAGTAAAATAGACACATGTTCCTTTATTACGATAAGCAACATTCAAAACCAAACAAAGAATTAAATGTATTAAGGCCAATGATAAAACAGCATATATTGAGAAATTACAATCCAGCTGAAACAATGTTAGACATTTGTCCTCTGTTTCCATCCTTATCAACCGCTGACACGACAAAGGCAAACGAAGTCTTATTTGGCTCAAGTTTTGTAGCGTTTATTTTGAACACTTCTATGCTCCCTGATGCCCGAGGAAAGTGAATTATTCCTTCGATAAGGTCGGTCTGTTTTAGAAGTTTCTGCACATTTCTGGAGTTTCTTTTATTGAATATTTCGTGACTGCTGTGAGCGTATTGTACTTCATAATGGTCAGCTGTAACAAATGTATAGTTGCATATATTTATTGGCATATAAAATGATAAGTTTATTCTACAAAGTTATGAGATTTTTAGGTTTAATGACAAAATATAACCACTTTAAAAACAGAATAATGGCATGCTTAAAAATCAACCTTTTACTGTAAACGGGGAAATTTTCACGAGGGATTTATTTTCGCTAATTTCGCGATTGGGACATATTCGCGGAAATTTTCCCCTCGCGTAAATTTGTTTTCATTACATATACAACGAAACCTAAGTGAGAATCTCGAATATAAAACCTCGTGAATAGGTTAAGAAATCAAAATCGCGAAATATGAACCACACGAAAATATCCCTTTTGTAAGAAAAGTTTAGGTTGACTGGGCGGAGTTACTTGTCATTCAGGATTTGATCATTCCAAAACATCAATAGGTACAATAGACCAAATGCAGGGTGACCTTTTTGATAGATCAATAATTGTTTGATTGGTAATGTTCCTATTTATATCTTGGGGCATACAAATCACAAACTATTTGTTTTTGAAAAGTGTTCACTATAGAAATAACTAAATGATCATTAATCATTAATTGGATTTTTTAACACCTAATGTTGGCACTACACTGAAAAGGTAGATTTACCCCAGTTCAAAGTTTATGGCAAACTCCGCCCAGTCAATCTTAAGTTTTATACACATTTGTCGGTCTAATGATGAGTTTATTACCAGATTGACATACAAAACTTTCTGCTTGCATCATGACCAGTAAAGCGAGTTTATTTGTTTTATCTTTAAGCATGTAATTCCAATCATATTTCCTTGCTATTGAAATCTTTTCCTTAGCCTCATGTATATTTTACGCCAATTTTTGACTGTTAAAAGTTGGCATTTTGAGCTACTGTGTTTTCATAAATCAAAAATATGCATAAGTAAGATGTGAACCTTCTTCCTAATTTGTGGGGCTTTATGAGTCTAAATGTTAATTCGCAAATCATAGAACAAGAAATCGACCGGACATCATCAGCAAAAACGTTACATACAACACGAATCTCGAGGAAAGTACGTTGATCCTTCCAACCCTTCAAGACATAAGGACCTTAATATGGATATAGTCTATCTTATTGACATTTAAGAAGTGTATAGATGTAATTGATTAATGGCATTAATTAATGAGTCGATTAATGGCAATTCGAAAAATGTGTACTTTAAATAGAGATATCCAATTTTCATTTGGAATTTAACAATATACGCAGAGTAATTTGAATGGCAGTGTAAATATACATATACAAAAATGTATCTTTCATTCAAAAAACTCGACAATCTTAAATGGGAGGTGTGCAATGGCATCAGCAACAAATTCTCATTTCAATTCATTCTGTAGTTTACGATAGCTATGAGAACTACCTCTTAAATGAAAATCCCGAAAGTACAAAAGATTATAATTCATAGGAGGTCCACACATTGGAATCATGTAATGATGGTTCCCTTAGTGTTTCATTT
>MJUU01035790.1:0-20890 GCA_002080025.1 Modiolus philippinarum | reverse complement strand
AAACCAAAAAAAAAAAAAAAAAAAACACAAACAAACAGATCCGTTAAATTAAAATAAAAAATAACAAACAAACAAATCCGTTACATTAAAATAAAAAATAACAGATACACATTGTATATTGTAATGAATAATCGATGGGATTAGCCCATAAAATAAACGGCAAAGTCGTGCTTGGCTTTGGGAAAGCCACAAAATTTATCAAATCAAATATAAATTAAGAGGTCCAAAATGGCTTCATATCATGATGATCCTCTCGAAGATTCATCAATTCTCGGGAATTATTTTAGGCAAATCAGCGGATTGCTATGCATCGCAATGTTACATTTCTCTGTTCATAGAAAACCTTAAAGGTCTGTAAGATCATATTATTTGATAAGAGGTCGACAGTGTTTAAGGGTGATTCTCTGAAAGATTCATGAAAATTCTCAAAGTAGTTAAGAACGAGTTGCTAATTGCAACTCCATGTGCGTATTTTTCTAGTAAACCTGAAAATATTTCAAATCAATTTCTAAAATACACACTAGTCATTCGGCTAATCGGGTGAAATGTCCGTTGATTTTGTTTAATATGTGGTTACATCGGCGAAGGGTCCGTTGATAGGAGTAGGATACGGGTCAGTTGAGAGTAAATTTCAATTTATGTCTTGAGATTTTTTGATAAATTCTCTTTTAAGTTTACAAATAATCATTATCTCATAAAATGCGTTTGTCTACCAGTGCGACTATCACTGCGCTAGCGTACACTGTCACTGTTTTTAACACACATTCCAAAACATTGTCAGAAAATTAAAAGGTGATGATGTACCCTAGTACAATTTTGACAACAAATTCTACAAATATCAATCAGAAAAAAGATATTTGTCCGGAAAAAAAGTTTATTTTTGTACTAGACATAAGATCTAATGTAGAATAGCTTAACTGTATGCACTCAGGTATTCTTTGTTCATTTTAAAGGGTTTAAAATGGTTATTACAAATATTTTGTCCGTTAATGAGTTGGTTACAAAATAAAAGACAGTTGATGAGTTTGTAGCCGGCAATGCTTTTCTGTTCAAAAAGTGAAATGGCCTTTTGCATATCTTTCCGGTTTTCGAAACAAAGAGAGGCAGAGTGTGTGATATTGGTCGAGGACTGATAACGGCTGGACGATCTGTGAAAACGCATTGTACAAAAATTTACGATTGATAACAGACTGTCATTGGTCCAATACTCGGCTTGTTAACTGTTACTATAGAGTAGGAAGGTCGTCATTTGTTATTACTTTCGTTTGTTTCAAAGTTATACATACAATTAATATGTTTCCAAGGTTTGTGATTAATAAGTATTCAAAACCGTACGTTCTCATAAACTTGATAACGATGTTGTACTCGATATCAAGATAATTTTAAGTTTTACCCTAGACTGTAATTGCATCAACATACCCACATAATACTGTTATACGGCGTATTTACTTCCTGACTAGAGACGATATTTCAAAGCATTATCCCATCACGATTTGCCTTTCAGAGAATTGTTGAAAGTACACGGTAAGTACAAAAAAAGTTTATGGAATAAGTAACTATTCAAATATTAACCAATGAACGTATATATTCGATGATTAGACCATTATGCATTTCAATTACAAAATATACACTAGTATCTGCCATATTCATAATCCTTTAGTAACGTAGATCTATAATGCCAGTTTAGGGTTGGCCAATAACTGCTTAATCTAAGCAGATTTTTTTATTTGATATTTGAATGAAGTGGTGGTCCAATTGTCAGCCAAAAATATTGTCAGCCGAGTGAACTAAAATAAATATTGGAGACAAGAAAAATCTAGGAGGAATCAAAAACTTTGTAGATTTTTTTATGACTTTTTACATAGAAAAAAAAATCAGAAAATCATTTGTAAACATTAAGAAAGTTATACTATAGGTCATTAGGGCATTGAGTATTATGTTCCAAAAAATGTACAGCTTGAGAATATAAAAATAGCTAAAATGAAAGCCTTTATTTGTTACTGCGAAGATATGGTAATACAAGGAAATCATATTGTGGCACAGAGTGAACTTCGAGTAATTCAGGAAATAGATTAGTTGACATTGTTGAAAAGAAATATAGTTACAAATTTTGAATATAAGTAAATACCTTATACTTATTCTCTGCTGAGGTGAAATATCCCGGCACTGCAATTTGTTTTTTCGGAGGATATGAGACCGTATCCATGTGGTGGCCTAAAACGACTTTGAAACAAAACTACGGCATTTCTATCAGAATTAAATTGTTAATCGGGCTACACGGCGGACTGGAACCAAACTTGTGGCAGTAGTCATTGGCTTTTTAAAAATGCGTGAATAAGTTCCGTATATATATATAGTTCAAACAAGAAAGCTCCAGCAGGAAACTTAGTTTAACATTGGACGTTATAAGAAAACGTATACAAAGATCTTCTCTCATGATACTATAAGGTCAATTACAACATTTTTTTTGCAAATCTTACAAATGTCACACATTGAACTCTATCGGAAATAATTCATGGGTCTTTTCTGAAGCCACAAAACCAATTGGAACCAAACTTGGTCACCATAATCTTCGAATTGTCACTTTTCAAAATGTGTCCAACAAGTCTACACCTCATCCATATCGCAGCAAGTTTGTTTAACACTGGACCTTACGAAAATAAACAAACATTTCTTTGTTAGCAACCTGGCCAAAAGGAACAAAACCCGGTGATTTAGTCCTTAGTTTGCCTTCAAGTCGTCACCTCATCTTAGATGGCAGCGAACGAAAAAGATTAACGCTGGACTCTATTGCAATAGCTAACACAACGATCTTCTCCAGTGAAACTGCATGAATAATTGGAACCAAACTTGTTGAAAACGAGCTTTTGTTTTTCCGTATTTTTTAAGTTTTTAATTTAGATAGAAAACAGGGATCTGCTCTGAGACTACTCTGAGGAACCAACCCTCTAAAAACAGAAAATGAATATATCAAGCAGAACTCGATATTGGAAACCAGATTTCCTGAAAATTAAAATGCAATCTATAAAAGACTCATTTTCGACTCTGTGGACTTCTAATCAGAAATATGATATTTCAAGTAAATGGTGTACAAAATGATTACATGTACCTGGAATAGGTAAATAATCATTAAATACTCGGTTAAAATTAAATACAGAAGTTACTGTAAATAACAAAATACCGAAGTTACTGTTAAATTTGGCTACTGCAGATGGCCATTTCGACACCTTATTTTTTCAGCGCAGAACAAATCTAAATATTTTGGAAGACCATTAAACAAAAGATGCTTTACAACTAAAAATTGCTTTTCAATATTCTAAAATTTAGTTGGAAGCTGTTTCACAAATTCAAATGCAGATCAAGAAACAAACAGACGACACAGGTAACCGACCCTGGTATTGATATTCATGATTTTCAAATCGAATGATGACTACGATGACTAGACAAACTCAGCTATATTTTCAAAAGGCTCGATCATATATCAATCAAACTAAACGAATTTAAGGTACAAGTCATTTCTAGATCTCAGCCACACTCTTCTTTTGTCTTTCTTTTCTCGTCTTGAGCTATTCTTTCAAAACATTGTTTCAAAAAATGTTAATTATCATGTTAATTTTAATTTGCCTTCCTGTCGTTTGAATATATGTTGCACTAAGTTGGTACATGTATAACTTGTGTCCAATCGTTTTGTTTCTTTGTAATAAAATATTATCAAACTAAAAAACAACGGATAATAACCCTTATGTTTCGACTCTGCTTCGGCAAACGACATTACAACTTTTAGATTTACTCTCAACTGACCTAGTTAACGGACTGAGTTTCCAGGGCCTTTTGAGTAACTGACTGAGTTTTCGATAATTCTTGATTATCTTCATAAATACAAATCAGTGCTTTATGTTGTTAAGGCTACTTATTCATATGTTTCATAGGATAATAATAAATGTGTGTTTCCTGTGGCATTTTTCTCATAAAACACTAAAAACTGAAGTTTGTTTACATCTGTAAATGTCAAAATATAGTGGTTAGTAACACGCCTTTATGAAATACGTGTAAATGGTGCAATGTCCACAAAAAATGTTATCACAGCAATATTTACACATTATTTTTACATTGGTAGACACATTCATTAGTTTCCTTTAAATTACATGCGTTATGAAAAAGCAAAATTGATCGACATTTATGTTGATATTACGATAAATTCTGATCAACTGACTGTAACCTACTCCAATCAACAGACCCATCACCGTTGTAACCACATATAAAACAAAATGAACGGACAATTTATCCGTTTAGCCGAATGACCAGTGTGAAATAGGTCGTGCGTAATAGCATTGTGTAATGGTGAAGCTTCATCGATTGATTGATTGATATGGGGTTTAACGTCACTTTCAGCAGTATTTCAGCTATTTCATGACGGTCAGTTTTTGTCGTGGAGGAAGGCATAGTGCCCGGAGAGAACCACCGACCTTTGGCAGGTAACTGACATACCTTATCACTTACGATTGTAAGTCGAGTGCACCCTTTTTTGTATGTACAAAGTGGGGCGCGAACGCACACCGCAGAGGTGATAGACTACAGTGGTTGTATAGGTAGTAGAACTACCTTAACCACTCGGCCACCCAGGCCCCGAAGCTTTATCGAAATTCATCCTCTATTAGTTTAGAAAGACTTATGAATTACAATGGAATGCTCCCCTGTAAAAAATCGAATGAATGGTAAATACACCATAAAACAAATATCAAAACAAAAATAGTTTTCTTTTGGAAAATCTCAACATCTGATAAGGTTAAATTCAAGAATAGGAGGTACAGAATGGTGTATAAGTTTTTTCGCAGTAGTTTTGAAGAAGTTGTGGTTGCAAAAGATGCCCTTATATAATAAATGGTAAAGGCATGAACTGTAAACATTCGTCATATCACATCTTAAAATAAGAATTTCACAATGTTTCACCAAACTTATTTAGTAGTTTAGAAGGGATGGTTGATGCAAAAGGTTAGAAAGAAGAACACAAAGAACGCCATCATTCGTTTTAACAAGGCAAAATGTATAAAAGCTATATGTAAGTATGATATTTCCGCGAAATGGCACCAGTACAATATGGCTTTACTGACATCTTTAAGACAATTATGTTTGTTATAGGCCTCACTCCAATATAAACCATTGTAACAATGCCAAGTTATACTTGCATTTAAAGTAGTATAATTTTTTGTTACTGATCAGTTTATATTTTTGTAATGTCTATGACTGTATGATTTTGTTCACAAATTTAGAGTCTGCTATAGATGTTGATGAAATACAAAAAGAATATCTATTATTCCCACTTAGACAATATAGTCATACCTGTACCATGATCCAAATCACTACCAGTAGCTGTAAACATTAGGGTAATAATTCTGTCTTCACTCATCCCAAATGATCTCAAGTCATGAATCCTGGCGGGTGGTAGTACATTGGTTGTATTACTCATTACAGCATCCAAGACAGGCTTTACAAGGGTAACTCGACTCAGTCCGTGTTTGAGTGGAATCATCAAATCTTCGTATCTCATATTATG
Organism: Modiolus philippinarum; assembly: GCA_002080025.1. Lineage (NCBI taxonomy): Eukaryota > Metazoa > Mollusca > Bivalvia > Mytilida > Modiolidae > Modiolus > Modiolus philippinarum. The sequence goes on along the minus strand of MJUU01035790.1, from coordinate 15,336 downwards.
TTCTGTGTCAATAAAATTGGCAATATTAAATCCATAAAGATATGATTTTAAAAGTTTGAAAAGAAAGCTGGAAAGAAATCTAAATCAGAACTAGAACAACTGTGAGCACAGCTCACAAAAACATACCCCCGCTCCCTCATTTGATTCCAGATGTAAAAAATTCACCAAAAAAAAATCAAGTCAAATCAAAATTTTAAATAGCTGGTGCACAAAGGCAATATGTACTGAATATTTTGTGAAAGTTTCAATGAATTTCACCAAGTGGTCTAGAAGGAGTTGTCGCCACAAAGTATGTACCCTATGGTAGACGAAATAACAAATGGACAGACAGACAGGCGAACGAACGGACACCATGATCACTATATACCATCTGCTAAAGCGGGGGTTGGGGGGGGGTAAAATAGAATAATTGTGAGCAAAGCTCACAAAAACATACACCCCAACCGCTCCCCAATTTGATTCCGGAAGTAAAAAAGTCAACAATAAAAATTCAAGTCAAATCAAATTTTCAAACTGCTGGTGCACAATAGCAATCTGCACTGAACATTCTGTGAAAGTTTCATTGAACTTCATCTTGTGGTCTAGGAGGAGTTGTCGCCACAAAGTATGTACCCCTATGGCAGAGAGTAAAACAATCCACATAATTTAAAAAAATCAAAGTCAAATCAAAGTTTAAAATAGCTGGTGCACAATGGCAATATCCACTGAACATTCTGTGAAAATTTCATCAAGTGGTCTAGGAGGAGTTGTCGCCACAAAGTGTGTACCCATATGTCAGAGAGTAAAAAAATCAACCACAAAAAGGAATGTACCCCTAAGGATCCCCCTCCCCCTAAAAAATTCAAAGTCAAATAAAAATTTGAACTGCTGATGCACAATGGCTATATCTACTAAACATTCTTTGAAAAGTTCATTGAATTTCACCAAGTGGTTTAGGAGGAGCTGTCGCCACAAAGTGTGTACCCATATGTCAGAGAGTAAAAAAATCAACCCCAAAAAATCAAAGTCAAATAAAATTTTCAAACAGCTGGTGCACAATGGCAATCTGCACTGAACATTCTGTGAAAGTTTCATTGAACTTCATCTTGTGGTCTAGGAGGAGTTGTCACAACAAAGTGTAACCCCCCCCCCAAAAAAAAAAAAAATCAAAGTCAAACAAGAGGAAAGCTGTCAATGTGACAGCAAACCGGGTTTACATGGACAATATATCTTACACATTGTTTGTCCCTGAATATTTGAAATGTACTAATAATTTTCATGAACCTTCCACCAAAGTAGCCTATTTCTGAAAGTTCAGCAACTTTGATTTTAATCAGAAAGGAAAAATAAATGTACTGTGCAAACCTCTGATGTGGTACAAATGATCTGCATTATAAAAACTTCCTGTCTATTAAACTGTTGAAGATTTGTTCTATTTTGGCATTATTTATCAAAAATCAAAACAAAAGTACCATGCACACCTTTGATATATGTACAATTGATCTGCAAATAAAAACTTCCTGTCTCAAATACTGAAGTAGATTTGCCATGGACAAAGGGGGTACCCTATTGTTAAAAATTTGACGTCAAAATGACTAAGTTCAACAACTGATATTTTTGAGATAAATCATCAAAAATCAAAATCAAAGTACCATGCACATCTTTGATATATGTACAATTGATCAGCAAAATAAAAACTTCCTGTCTCAATTACTGTAGTAGATTTGCCCCGGACAAAGGGGTACCCTATTGTTAAAAATTTGATGTAAAAATGACATGTTAAAATTTGATGTAAAAATGACTAAGTTCAACAACTGATACTTTTGACATAAATGATCAAAAATCAAAATGAAAATACCATGCACACCTTTGATATATGTACAATTGATCTACTAAATAAAAACTTCCTGTCTCCAATACTGTAGGAGATTTGCTCCGGACAAAGGGGGTACCCTATTGTTAAAAATTTGACGTGAAAATGACTAAGTTCAACAACTGATATTTTTTATATAAATTATCAAAAATCAAAATCAAAGTACCATACACACCTTTGATATGTGTACAATTGATCTGCAAAATAAAAAACTTCCTGTCTCAAATACTGTAGGAGATTTGCTCCGGACAAATGATGTACTCATTTGACAGCCGCCCGTCCGCCGCCGCCCGCCATTTTCACCATTTTAATAACCGGATTTTTCCCACGGAAAACCCGGTTAATAAAATTTTAAATAGCTGGTGCACAATGGCAATATCTACTGAACATTCTGTGAAAGTTTCATTGAATTTCACCAAGTGGTCTAGGAGGAGTTGTCGCCACAAAGTATGTACCCCTATGCCAGAGAGTAACCCCCCCCAAAAAAAATCAAGGCCAAATAAAAATTTTAAAAAGCTGGTGCACAATGGCAATATCTACTGAACATTCTGTGAAAGTTTCATTGAATTTCATCAAGTGGTCTAGGAGGAGTTGTTGCCACAAAGTAGGTACCCTATGGCGGACGGACGAACGGACGGACGGACGGACGGACAGACACCATGATCACTATTTACCGCCCGCTAAAGCGGGGGTTTAAATATATCTATATCTAAGTATCACACACAATAATAACTTTTATAGAAGCCAGACATAATAGGACCAACCAAAAGAGAATCAAAATAAAACAAAACAGAGAAGATGATAAAATCATATCACTGATATCAAATACAAAAAAAAATGATAAGCATAAAATGAAGTACAAAGGATAAACTTCTTATACGAAATAATGATAGTATACACCGTTTGACCAGTTTTCTGTCAAATAACCATAATGATTGTGCTTTATCTCAGATGCAAACTCCAAAGACAAATGTATTTTTGTCTTGGCTTAAACAAACTAATATAGATCTGATAATTCCATTTATTCGAAACCAAAAATTTATTTTGAAAAATGAAAAAAGTGAAAGATTTTATGAATATAGAATGCTGGCACGATAAGCTTACTGGTACTTTATAGAAATTTTTTATCCTTATTTCATCAGATTTTAGACAAGTGCAGCTTACAAACAACAGGGGTTTCATATTTCACAAAACTGTTATGAAAGAAATTATTGTATGGTCAAGTTTTATAGACAATGTAAAGAGATAATTTTATATCATGATGCTATTAATGATAATGAAGGAACATTCAGTAAATCTATTCAATACAACATCCTGAGCATTTTACAAAGTAAAATACAGCAACATGTCAAATATTTTACTGTGATTCTTCATTTCGCAATAACCTTGTCATGCTTAGAAATAAAATTTACAATACTAAATAAAGAAGAAATTGTCGTATCAAGACAGGACCATCGTTGTTGATAATTCTCCACTGGTATAGTACCTAATTTGTCTCATTGTCCTTTGGATTTCGGCTCCTTACTGTTTGATAATTTTGTTATTACCTTCATTTGTTTTAATTAGTTTGAATCTTACCAACATTTTCATCTTCTATGTATACAACAGATGTATTGCGGGTATGTCCTCTGTGTAACGGATCAGATACTTCTATCAATATCTGTGAAGTTTGGATATCTTGGTGATATGGCATGAACCGTGAGTAGATACCATCATCTTGTTGTATATCTGCACCTATATTCAGACAAATGTATTTGTCAATCAGATACAAATGAATAAAAAATACATGGGAGTTCCGCGGAACACATGTGTCGCCTGCACTATATATATTTAAGAATTACTGTTTTGTTATATAATGACAAAGTCCAAAGATATTTAAAAAAATGAAAATTAAAGAAAACAAAATGCATGGGCACATCTTCAATATATATATATTATATTGAAGCATTCCTGCAAGTTTGGTTGGAAATACCAAGTGGTCTAAGAGGAGTTGCGGATAATAAAGATATACCATAAAACTCCATTAAGCGAAAATGACAAGTCCTAAGATGGCTAGAAAATCTAAAAATAAAATTAAATGAAGAACTAAATGCATGGTGCACATCTGCAATATATATTGAAGCATTCCTGCAAGTTTGATCGGAAAGTATCAAGTGGTCTAGGAGGAGTTGCGGATGTCCAAAGATAGCTAGAAATCTGAAAATATAAAAATAAATAAAAAACAAAATGCATGGTGCACATCTGCAATATATATTGAGGCATTCTTGCAAGTTTGGTTGGAAAGTACCAAGAAGTCTAGGAGGAGTTGCGGATAATGGAGGTATATCCTATATCGACACCAATAAGCTAAAATGACAAAGTCCAAAGATAGCTACAAAATATAAAAAAAAATCAAAATTAATCAAACACAAAATGCATGGTGCACATCTGCAATAAATACTAAAGCATTCCTGCATATTTCGTTGGAAAGTACCCAGCAGTTTAGGAGGAGATGCGGATAATGTAAAAATTTTGGAGCCAGACAGACAGACAGATAGGTAGACGGACAGACGGACGGACGCAAGACGACGGATAGTGATCCCTATGTGTCGATCCTGCACTAGGTGCAGGCGACACAAATATGTGAGGTCATTTAATATCCCATGTTATGATAAAGATATATGCATTTTGCCATACAAGTAAGGGTCTCATCAGATTGTACTCGTTGTAAAAACAACGTATAAACAAGTAATAACTGTGTTTGGATGCAAACACAAAGTCTCCCAAACGAACTCCCATAATTTTTATCAAATTCGGAACACTTTTAATCCCCCCACATTTTTCAGTTTTCCATGGGAACGACCGCCATTTTGAAAAATTTTGATCAACAAATAAGTTCCAAACAACTTATATAATCTTCCTGTAAAATTTCATCCAATTTTGAGCACTTTTAATTTTCCCGCCTTTTTTCAGTTTCCATGGCAACGGCCGCCATTTTGAAAAATTTTGACACAAAGATATGTTCTACACAACTTTTACAATCTTCCTGTAAAATTTCATCCAATTTGGAGCACTTTTAATTTTCCCGCCTTTTTTCAGTTTCCATGGCAACGGCCGCCATTTTGAAAAATTTTGACCCAAAGATATGTTCTACACAACTTGTACAATCTTCCTGTAAAATTTCATCCAGTTTGGAGCACTTTTAATTTTCCCGCCTTTTTTCAGTTTCCATGGCTAAAACTATAAGTCTCTCCAAACTTCGTTTGGGAGACTTAACAAGCATGTAAATAAAAAAATCAAATAACCAACTAAGTAAGGCATTTAAGCAAGACAACAGATTTATTATTCTAGAATAGGAAAATTTGAGAAAAAAATACTGAGATTAAAGTTAATATTTAAATTCTGCAGAAGATCATCTCCACATCTCACGCATGCCACGTCAGTGTAGAAATCTAACGTAATTTAGCTGATTAAAATATCAGAGGAAACGAAAAAGCCAATAAAGAACAAATAACCTACAGGACAAAGCTTTCAAAAAGGTATATGATTCTTGGTCTATCTATTTCTAAACTTCTGAAACTTTTGGAGAAACTTTTTTCCCGCTATAGCACCTTTCCAGGTAATATTCGAAGAGAACGTAATGAATCAGTAAAATTGTATAACCTTTGGCCAAATGTTTTTAATGAACTGTGATTAGCTGGTGACATAGCTGTCAAAATATAAGTGCCAATGCCCCAACGAACTTTTGACAAAGGTTGTAAATGTTGAAAGTTATTGCCATCATTACTGATACACATTTGGGATATCACTGCATTTATGTAAAATGTTTACAACCTTAATTACATTTGCTCGTACTTCAAACGTTCTTACCAGAACCATTGTCGCATAGTTCAGTCTGTTCTTTAATTCCAGTATCATTCTGTAGAGTTGCTGTAACCTTGAGGCCAATGATGGGATGGTGACCGTGGTTAACATGGGCAAACACAGCTGTTCTATAATGCCCTTGGACATTAAGTCTCGAGACTTTAGCAGATACAGTTATTTGTTCATTGTGTGCTGAATCAGGAATGACGTCAATGTATACTGATATATCTTGGCCTTTCAAATGATTCGAAAATACAGATATTGTCCATTTTCCTTTCTGCAAAAATGTATACTTTTTCACACATACCAAAAACTCTAAAAACATTCAATTGCAAAGAAAATTAAAGAAATTGTTCATACCTGCAAAACTTCGATGGCTCGAACACCCAAGGGACCGATGAAAACATTCGAGGTAGACGGGTATTCGAGCTATCGAAGTCGAACTATGTTCAAACTTGAACAAAACCTAAAATGGGTTCGAGACATCTATGGTGTTCGAGCTACTGCAATTCAAGCCATCGAAGTTGTACGTTCAAAATTATTGGCCAATTAAGAAGTAGTGACAAATAACACAATGACATCATATTCAAACGGCGATAGAGATGAAAGACAATGGATATTTACTCTTATATATTGATAATTACATTTCATGCATATTCATTTGAATTCCGTCAATTTGATAGGTGAACACCGATCACATGGCATATCAATGTGAAGTTGAAATTCCCATGAAACACATTTGACCACATGTTCACGTGGCGGATTAGTTTGTAAAAATAGAATTCAATGTACATTGTGTACTTTCCTGTAATTAAATTGTTTTTTTTTTAATATTTCGGTAAAAATGTAATTATAAGAATTGAATGCATTATTTTGAAGTTTCATAGGGATTATGAATGTGTTGACCGGGCGCATATTTTCAACAAGAAGCGCTACCGCGCTTCATTAAAAATGCGCTTCGGTAAACACTTTCATACCCCAATCAAACTTCAAAATAATGCATTCAATTCTTAAATTCAAACACAAGGTGAGACGACTTCAATTATGAAATTTTAGGGCCCTAAACAAATATAGCTTTAGCTTGTCAAACTTATTTTTTTAATCATTTTTAATGTTGTAATTACTTTGATAGATAATGACTTTAATTTCTGTTATGGCCTACTGATTTCTCCAATTGCCTTTTTTCAATTAAACTACATAATACAAACTAATATTTATTGACCACTTTTAAGAAACAGTCGATGCCAACTCTTTTAGGTAACCTGTTTCACGAATGGTTTTCGAATAGGTCAGTGTTGTTCATCTATTCTGTGCCGTATCTATTTGATGTATTTGTTTCTTTGTGTTTCTGTTGCTGTAATCGTATTTTTTTATTATACTTTTAGGACTGACGCATGGTTTCTCAATTACTTTTAAACTAATTCCAAATACACAATTGATATTTCTTATCTTCAACATCTAAAAATGTTCGTAAGAGATTGTCATCTTCAGTACACTTGATTTCTGAGTCCTGTGGTTGCTTTCACAAACGTTGTGCTTATATGCATTACAAACGCCTGCAAGTTTTATCATTATTTCCTTCCAAATTTATTAGGAAACAATGAATAAATTCATAAAAACACAGATTTAAAAGAATTAAATAAAGTTTCATGAAAAGTACATGTGTTTCTTAATGAATACTACTATTCACCGCAATGGAAGGGGAGGTTTGGCGCGCCATAAAACCGGTTTAAAATATCAAGTCAGGACCATATTGCGGTTGACAGTGTTTTCTCGGTTTTACATACTGGTGTAAAATCTTTTGCACGTGAATAAGGCTTTTGTTATATTAAAACAGATTTCATACCTCTGGTGAAACATCGTTAAAGTTCAGAATATTAAGTTTATCATCGGATGATGTATTATTAGTAATAATATCGCCACTTGGTTTGTTGATTTTTACTCTTGGGGCAGGATCATCAGAGTATGCAACACGGACTGATAATTTGCCGTCCAGCAGTTCGTCTACAACGAAGGAGTCTTTAAGTATTTTGCCAACCTTTAAATGTACTGTCTTATAGTAGATCTAAAGAAAGAAGCAAACTCGCAATAAGTAAAGGAAATCAACTAAAAGTCTTAAAATGCTTCAAAAAGATGCAACGAATTTCATTGACTATGTATCAAAAGGAATGATAAATCAACTACTCTTGTAGTTCCAACTAATGATATGTTGTCTATACATTATCGAAGGAATTTCTAAACATTTTGTAACATAAAAAAGTCATGATTTTCATATCAAATGTGAATTAATATTAAAAAATATTAGCTTCTGAAATGTGTCAGAGGTAAAGAAGCAATCGTCAAATAACCGAAGATCACCCGTACCAATACAACTGTTTTTCATATGTAAACATATATGGGGGGAATATGAAAATGCTTTCTACATGTAGAGGTCGTTGATTTCTTGTGGGGAGGAGATATAGCGTTTCGCCCATTCGTCCGTTTGTCTGTCCGTTCAAACTTAAGACCATATATCTTTTGAATAACAAGTCATGGATGGGCAAGGTTTTGTCCATGGATGCATCTTGAATAGTACTGGATTTCACCTACATTTCATGCATGAGTGACTCAGGTTAAAGTTTTTGTAAGAGTCCAGATCTGGGATACTACAATTCTTAGAGGAATAATATTTTGTATGTAGATGCTTCTTGTAAAGTTACGAAGTTCCAGATAAAGATTAGGACACGTTGACCTACATTTCATGCATGAGTGACTTAGGTTAAAGTTTTTGTAGGATACTACAACTCTTAGAGGAATAATTTTTTTTGTATGTAGCTGCGTCTTGTAAGTTACGAAGCTCCAGATAAAACAAGGTCATGTTAACCTAAGTTTCATGCATGAGTGACTTAGGTTAAAGTTTTTGTTAGAGTCCAATCTGGGGTACTACAACTCTTAGAGGAATAATATTTTGTATGTAGATGCGTCTTGTAAAGTTACAAAGCTCCAGAAAAAAATTTGGTCACTTTGACCTGCATTTCGTGCATGAGTGAATAAGTTAAAGTTATAGTTACAGTCTTGATCTTAGATACTACAACTTGTATAAGATTAATCTTTCATCAGTAGTTGCATATGCTATAGGCATTATACTCCTGATTGAAATAAGGTCACTACATTTATTGCATGATTTGCTCAGATTTAAGTAACAAGCCAGATCTTGAATGGTAAAACTTTGTGGAGTGCTTATAAAACTAGACAAACATTGAACAACCCGGCGAGGGGGTTAGCTGTCGTTTCTGACTGCCAATTCTCTTGTTAGCTAGGCTATGGAATAGCCTAGCTATATAGATAGTTCTTGGGGGAAAGTGAGGAGTACGCTTGCGCAGTGAGGAGAACGCATGAGCAGAAAACTATTGACCAATAGGAATTCCAGATTCTCGAAAATCAAAATGGCGTCAAGTTTCGTCCTGATAAAACGGGGCGGGGTTTAATTTTTCTGTTTCCTTGTGGAAGTTGAAAAGTATTATAAACATTTACTATAGGTGGTACTGGGAACAGGTTTGTAGAGGATGATGGGATTGGGTAATGCAATATCGCTTAAATTAGCCAGATTTATAAATATAGATATGATAAAAAGAATAAGAACAGTAATGTATAAATTTAATATTGTGCAATAATCAATAATATACAAACTAGAAAACACGAGGGGACTTTATAAACATAAGTAGATGATATAAATCGGAGAATGGTTTTTATGAAATAAAAACGATACGCTAGGCTATGGAATAGCCTTGAATAGAAAATTGCGTGTTTGATTGAAAAGGTTGTGGTGGCTCATGATGTATTTGTATACTCAAATCAATACTTGAAGTAAGCCTTTCTCGGTACTTCCTTGTAAATTCTTCTATTGGTTTGCGCATGTGACAAAAGAGGTGAAGAATACCCTATATAGTCACTAAATCAAAAGAAATGAAAGTAATATTTCTCCAATAACTGAATACCATATGCCTTCTTCAAACTGAGTGAAAAATCATCAATAATATCATCATGATAATGAAATAAAGTCTATTGATGCAAATGTAAAACACGAGGGGACTTTATAAACATAAAGTGACTTTATAAACATAAGTAGATGATATAAATCGATTCAGTCACTGATTCGATCAAACTTCTCATTTTGCGAACTTTTAAAGCGGTGTTTTTTTTTTTATAGTATTTGTATATTATTGATTATTGCACAATACCTTATCTTTATTTTTAACTTCTGGTTTTAATTTTATACATAAGCGTTCTTATTCTTTTTATCATATCTATATTTATAAATCTGGCTAAGCGATTTTTAACTTCTGGTTTTAAATTCAAACATTACTGTTCTTATTCTTTTTTATCATATGTATATTTATAAATCTAGCTAAGCGATATTGCAATACCAATCCCATCATCCTCTAGAAACCTGTTCCCAGTACCACCTATGGTAAATGTTTATAATACGTTTCAACTTCCACAAGGAAACAGAAAAAATAAACCCCGCCCCGTTTTATCAGGACGAAACTGGACGCCATTTTGATTTTCGATAATCTGAAATCCTATTGGTCAATAGTCTTCTGGGCATGCGTTCTCCTCACTACGCAAGCGTACTCCTCACTTTCCCCCGAGAACTATCTATATAGCTTGGCTATTCCATAGCCTAGCTAATACTATAAAAGACTTTTCAATTGTGTTGAACAAAGCGTGATCGTAGTTTATGGAGATACTTAGGCAATGGAGAACGAAAGGTGGAAAGAGATAGAATTGCGTTTTTTGCGGAAGAGTAAAGAGCTACCGTGTTTATTTGTGTGTGCTGTAAAAGGTTTATTATTGTATCAATCACATTAAATTAAGCAAGTACAAACTAGATGCATATTTATTTATTGTCAACAAGTTGTGGTCATAGCATGCTGCGCTAGAAAAACCCCTCAGTTACATTGGTTGTAAGAATTGTCTGTGAAACCTGAAACCATAGCTGAAGTATTAAATGCTCAAAATTGCTAGAAAGCATTTACACAAATGCACTGCTTCGATACATGTATACATTTTAGTTAATAAAGTTTGTCTCTGTTAAGGGATAAAAGATTAAAAAGCAGCACCCTAGGAGAATGCAAAAAAAACCCAAAAAAACAAAAAACAAAAACAAAACAAAAAAAACAAAACAAAACAAAAAACAAAACAAAAAACAAAAAAAAAAACAAAAACAAAAAACAAAAAACAAAAGCACGAAACTACTTTGAGTTGCTGTTGGCAAAAAATGAGAGGTTTGATCGAATCAGTGACTGTTTTATCACATGTGCAGACCAATAGAAGAAATTACAAAAAAGTACCGAGAAAGGCTTACTTCAAGTATTGATTTAAGTATACAAATACATCATAAGGCACCACACCCTTGTCAATCAAACACGCAATTTTCTATCCAAGGCTATTCCATAGCCTAGCGTATCGTTTTTATTTCATAAAAACCATTATCCGATTTATTTTATAAAGTCCCCTCGTGTTTTCTAGTTATATATATAGTTTCTGTCACAATAATTATGTTCCTGGTTTGTCAAGCACATTGGCTGATCTAAACTTTTCCACTCAGTACTTTTCCCACAATTGATACTGTCTGTTTTTGTCGTAATCATGATTATAATGAATTCTAAATATAAATGTCAACAGAAAACTACAAAGACAAATTCCAGTCATTTTTAGTTCTGTAGCCCTTTCAGCCCAGGTAAAAATCAAAGATTTGAAAGACAAAAATAAAAACTATAATATAACAATTTAGTATGTTTGAAAGTTTTATCCTTTAGCCTCTTAAAGTGTTACCAAAATTAGATACAGAAAATGCTTTGATTTTTGCATACTAGTAGTCTTTTTAATTTCAACAAACAATTATTTAACATATTTTGTATTGCATTTTATTGAAGCCCTTGCTACTTACTATAGTTTTGTCTAGTTATTTCATTTAAGAAACTACAAACATCTGCTGAAACCTTAAAGTATGTCTGCAATATCAAAGATAGACTTTACAAGCGTCCAAACATGGCATGAATACTCACATGTATTGGTCCTTTATCATTATTTTGGAATGAACTTGACAATTCATACACAGAAGTGGGATATTGGGAAGACATGTTCTTTCCTGAAAAAAAAAAGATTTTTAATTTTTTTTTTCAAATCTAAATTAGTTAATGTTTTCATATTACACTTTTCTTGTATCTGTCACTTTTATTTCAAATTTCAATTGGCATCAATCTTTGTACATATATTTCATTTCAGAGAAGTTTTCTTGTGTTTTGCACCATATTAAAAGAATAAAGTCTAACCAAAAACGATGTGTAAACAATAGTCCGCCTTGATTCAATCCCAATCACCTAGCTTTCATCAGTTAATGTTTCTATTGATTTCCATTTTCCACTAGACCATACTGATTAGGAAATGTGTCTTTTTAACACCCCCCCCCCCCGATCTAATTACGTGGTCAGTCTATGGCATTTGAGCATGTCTAAAGTACAAAAGCACGTAAACAATACATAAGAAACAGAAGAACGGTCAAGATGCTAAAATCAACAGGACTTTTTTGTCTATTTCTATAACTATATTTCAGATTTCAGATAGAAGTCAAAGTATATTCGTGTGTTCCCACTTGCTGAAACTTCAGAAGAACGTAATTATTTCTAACATATTGATCAGTTTGAACATTAAAAGTTCAGAAACAGAAGTTGACCAACTTCTCAATTAAAACCCAAGTGTGATAAGTATTTGGGTTCATTAAATTTCGCATTCATCAACACACAATACATACAAATTTGTTATGGTATTATGGAAATGCATTCCACAGCTTTTGTTTTGTCTAGTTATACTTTCATATTACTTTCATTAACTTTCCTTTCTGAAAACATTTACTAAAAACGTATTATTGTTCAGTTAGTCCTATTGTGGATGAAGTATACTTTCGAACTTGTGTTTAACACAAAAGTTAACACTCATACAATGCCAAAACAAAATATATCTTTGGCAGACACAATTTTAAATGTTTCAGTTCTTGGGAATTAAATATATAAAGCATTAATATATTGAGTATAGCCAGACAGAACAAAAGCTATGGAAAGATATTCCGTGATATCCTTTACCTATTATGTGTAGAGAGATGCAATTTTCAGTAAACCAAAACAAATTGTACTACACATTGATCCTTCATTTTCAGTAAAGTTTGTATTTATGGAAAAGTTGGTAAACTTATGTTTCGATCTTTACTCTGAAAGTTTAAAGAAACGAACCGATCACTGTGATGAAATAATTAATAATTACGTACTTGTGAAGTGCCAGAGTTAGTGGAATCAAACGCATATGGTGTGACTATTTTACGGTCTAGAATATATAGTTAAAGAAGTCAAAGAAATAGACATGTATTTTAGAAACAATCAAGTTAGAAAATACGCCTGTCCCAAGTCAGGAATATGTTGTTTATTGGCTTGTCCTTGTCTTCTTATGAAATTTTAGTTTCTTGATATTTGGGTTATTGGGTGTGGTTTGTTTCCATTGATTTATCCACTTTTTTACCTTTTCGGGGCCATTTAGGGCTTACTATATGGTGTGAGGTTCCTCACTGTGTTGAAGACCATATGGTGACCCGTCGTTTTAACCTGGATATGGGATGTTGTCTCCTTGACATTTACCCCATTTCCTTTCTTTTTCATATTCAACCATCAATTAATTGAATATTTACTACTATGACATCCGAAGACACAAAAGTAAGTGAGAACCGAACCGTCAATCCAAAACGAACAATCCAAGGACAATGGCAACATCAGAAACAACAAAGAAACAGAGACACAACATGAGTACGGCACAGAAAAGAAAAATGAAGACACACAAAAGTTGTACGTTTCCATTCCATTTCAAATCCTTTTATCACACAATAATAATATAATCTAACAAAAATGTTGAATGCACTGGTATATTTTGATACCACTTCAATATATTTTCTGTGTTATTTTTTTATGTTAAAGTCGAAACTACTGATGAGAATGCCATGTCTTTTGTCTTGTCTGTGTCATCTACACATTAAACTGTTTTTGACGTTTGTGAGTTTTGACATTCCCCTTTGTGTTGGTGCTCCAGTATTTGTGCCCCATATACTGAGTTTAGATAAATTGAAGTCTCACGAGTCAAGATAATTTTTTTTTAAATCCGTCCGGAACACCAGAAGAAAGAAATAACACAAGAGTGGACCCTAATAGATGGCTCACCCGTCCCTGCTTGTCGCTAAAACAGTCATGTACTACTCAAGAGCAACCTACAAGCCAAATATTATTACCATTCCACTTACAGTAATTAAGAAACTATTATAATCAGAAACACTAAACTTTGTTCACTAGACCATGAAATTGAGGTCAAGGTCAAAAGCCATATGGCAGACTGACATGTACTAACGAAGACCAAGCTATATACCAAATATCATTGACCTTTGGCTTGTATTTATTGAGAAACAGACTTAAGCAAAAAAAATTAACCTGGTCACTACACCGTGAAATTGAGGTCAAGGTCAAAAGCCATATGGCAGACTGACATGTACTAACCAAGACCAAGCTATATATTAAATATCATTGACCTATGGCTTGTAGTTATTGAGAAACAGACTTAAGCAAAAAAAACTTAACCTGGTCACTGGACCGTGAAATTGAGGTCAAGGTCAAAAGCCATATGACAAACTGACATGTATTAACCAAGACCAAGCTATATACCAAATATCATTGACCTATGGCTAGTAGTTATTGAGAAACAGACTTAAGCAAAAAAACTTAACCTGGTCACTGGACCGTGAAATTGAGGTCAAGGTCAAAAGCCACATGGCAGACTGACATGTACTAACCAAGACCAAACTATATACCAAATATCATTGACCTAGGGCTAGTAGTTATTGAAAAACAGATTTAAGCAAAAAAAAACTTAACCTGGTCACTGGACCGTGAAATTGAGGTCAAGGACAAAAGCCATATGGCAGACTGACATGTACTAACCAAGACCAAGCCATATACCAAATATCATTGACTTCTAGCTTGTAGTTATTGAGAAATGGACTTAAGCAAAAAAACTTAACCTGGTCACTGGACCGCGAAATATAGGTCAATGTCAGATAATTTTGGGTCCGATAGATAGGGTTCGCCGTAAGCTACCTATGGACCAAATATAAAGTTCCTACATTAAAGGCTTCTATATAAAAACTTGAGTTTACGCCGCCGTCGCCGTCGCCGTCATACTTTGCACGCCTATGTCTCGCTTTCTGCGACTTTCGTCGCGGGCGAGACAAAAACACCGAATTTACTGTAATTTTAGTTTAGGCATATGTCCATTTTAGTTTAGGCATATGGCCATTTTAGTTTAGGAATATGGCCATTTCGACAACTCTTTTCAGATCAAATCAAACCATTTGGAAGTTCGACAACTCTCTTCAGATCAAATCAAACCATTCGGAAGACCATAAACCGAACATTTGTACAACTGTTAGTAAATTATTAACCAAAAAAATCTATGAAAAGCCAGCATCAGCTAAAGACAATTCTATGGATGAGAGAGAAAAACACAAGAGATAAAAAATGACGCTAAACTCTGCTAAGGAGAGAGCTTTGCAGAAGGGATATTGCATA
>MJUU01035789.1:0-32227 GCA_002080025.1 Modiolus philippinarum | reverse complement strand
TGACACGGGAGATGCTCGACCTATTCGCATCCCTCCCAGGCGTCTCCCGTTAGCTAAATTACATATGGCTGAACAAGAGATTGAAGAAATGGCCCAGAGGGACATCATAGAACCTTCCAATGGGCCCTGGAGTTTTCCTGTTGTGTTGATTACCAAGCTAAAGCTACGCTTTGCTATTGATTATAGGCTTTTGAATAAAATTAAGAAATAATTCATGGCAGGTATATGGTTATTGGAAATTTAACCATGGGCTGGGCCTTTATATTCGAATTTAACCCAGAGCGTTAGCGAGGGGTTAAATTTACGAATATAAAGGCCCAGCCCATGGTTAAATGACAATAACCATATACCTGCCATGAATTATTTCGATTCTAATATGACAGAAAATGGAATTTTCCTTTCTGAAGCGACCTTAGAGAAGGCAGATTTCCCGTTTCCATTGCTGTGTGTTTCTATGACGTCACAATACACAATCTGACGTTTTCAAACAGATGCAAGTTCAAAATCCAAATCCAAAGCGAAACAATACACATTTACGTGTCTGAATGGCATGACTAAGTTAAAAATGTTCTTAACATTTATTACCTTTACAAACTAACACAAACAAAATTAAAAACATTGTTGTTTTTCATCCCGTTTACTCATATTCCGATATCATTTGCGCATGTGCGAAATATATGGTTATCGAGTATTATACTGGTTGATGATTAACAGGAGCCATGTTAGAATAACTTATAAAGACTCGTACCCCCTCCCTCGTATAGATGATACTCTGGACGCTTTGTCTGGGGCCAGTTTATTTTCTGTTCTTGATCTTAGGAGCGGGTACTGGAATGTAAATATTGCTGAACAGGATAGACCCAAAACAGCCTTCTCCATCCCTGGAAGCGGTCTGTGGCAATTCAAGAAAATGAGCTTTGGTCTTTGTAATGCCCCAGCCACTTTTGTTAGGCTCATGGAAAGAGTACTAAGGGGTCTATGCTGGAAAATATGCTTGGTCTATTTAGACGACATAATTGTAGTATCCCGAACATTTGATGAACACCTTGAAAATTTAGAGAAAGTCATAAAATGCCTGAAGAGGCAGTTCTAAAGATCAATCCTCAAAAATGTAGCCTTTTTAAAGAACAAGTTAAATTTCTTGGGCACATTGTGAGTGCAGATGGGGTGGCTACAGACCCATCAAAAACTGAAAGTGTGTTGAATTGGCCTACACCAAAGACTGTTAAGCATGTTCGTGCCTTCCTTGGCCTTTGTGCCTACTACAGGCGTTATGTTAGGAATTTTGCAGCCATAGCAAGACCTCTACATAGGCTCACAGAGGCAAATAGAAAATTTGAGTGGACAGATGAATGTCAGGTCTCTTTTGATACCCCGAAACAAGCATTGACAAATACTCCCATTTTGACCTTCCCAACCCCTGATGATACATTTATACTTGATACAGATGCCAGTAACGAAGGACTGGGAGCGGTACTGTCCCAAGTCCAACAAGGAGTTGAAAAAGTTATATGCTACCACAGCAAGACCTTTTCTAAAGAGGAAAGGCGATATTATGTCACACGCAGGGAACTGTTGGCTGTGGTAGCATCAGTGAAACATTTCCATCCATATCTTAATGGTAGACATTTCCTGATCCGTAGTGGTCATGGAGCTTTACGCTGGTTGCATAACTTTAAGAACCCAGAGGGCCAATTGGCCCGATGGCTGGAAATACTTGCAGCTTATGACTTCACCATTGAACATAGACCTGGCAGGGTACACTCCAATGCTGATTCACTTTCACGTAGACCCTGTTGTGAAATGGGCTGTAAATATTGCCAAAAGGGTTGAAGATGGATATAATAATGGCAATGAACAAATTCATGAAAACTCATCTGGCACCTCTCAGAATGTTGATTTTAGTGTTTGTGCAGTGACACGCTCTCAAAGTAAAAAGGGGGCTGACTCACATACTTTAGAAAAGGGGTTAGATAATTTTGACCAAGAAATATCTATATCAGTTGAACAAAAACAGGATCCTATTATTAGGAAATTGATTGATTGGTTTCTCATTGGTAATAGACCAAAGTGGGAAGATGTTTCTAGGGAATGTACTGAATTGAAACATTACTGGTCCAAATGGGATTCCCTTGAAATTAAAGATGAAATTTTGTTCCTCAAATGGGAAAATGATATTGGGGATAAGATCAATTGGAAAGTAGTTTTACCAGAAAAGTTGAGAGCTTTAGCTCTAAAATCATTCACAATGCACCTACCAGTGGCCATCTTGGCGTTAAAAAGACTTTGGCCAAAGTTCGTGATAGATATTTCTGGTATGGGTTGCGGCGTGATGTTGAAAATTGGTTAGAAAATTGTACTGTATGTGGATCTAAGAAAGGCCCTGGGAAAAAGCCCAGAGCTCCTTTAAAAACTTTACTCTGTTGGTGTTCCCATGGAACGTATTGCTATCGATGTAACAGGCCCATTACCCAAATCTAATAAAGGGAACAAGTACATAGTAGTTGTAGCCGATTATTTTACCAAGTGGACTTAGGCATTTGCCATTAAAGATCAAGAGGCTTCAACAATAGCCAAAATATTAGTTGAGCATGTAATTGCACTTTTTGGTGTACCTAGACAAATCCATAGTGATAAGGGCTCTAATTTTGAATCTAAACTTTTTGCAGAAGTATGTAAATAACTCAGTATAGATAAAACCCGAACCACCACAAATAGGCCCCAATCTGATGGTATGGTGGAGCGAATGATGAAAACAATAAAAGAAATGATAAAGTCTTTTATAGATCAAAATCATAAAAATTGGGATGAGTTGCTGCCTCTGTTGATGATGGCATATCGCTCCTCTGTACATGAGTCGACGGGAGTTAGTCCCAGTAGAATGATGTTTGGTCGAGAAATAACTCTTCCTGTTGATTTAGTCCTTGGGGTCCCTGAAAAACAAGAAAGTCTTATGAGTACACAATATGCATATGATCTTGAAAGATGTCTGAAATACGTTCATGAATTTGCCAGAGATAAGCTTAAGTTGACTGGCCAAACAATGAAGAAATATTATGATCACATAATTGTTCATACAGAGTATGAAATTGGCTCGCATGTTTGGTCACATAATCCTATCAATAAACGAGGATTGAGTAGAAAACTGCAACCCGAATGGACAGGCCCATACGTTGTGACTCATAAATTAAATGACTGTATTTATCGTATTCAGGCAAACCCTAAAGCAAAACCAAAAGTAGTTCACCACGACAAAATGAAAGCATACACTGAAGAAACATTGCCGTAGTTGAAAATGAAAATAATTTCTCTTTTGATACACACATGTATATATATATTTGTTGTCTTATTTATCTATGCATATATTATAGATGACCACTAGTAGTTAAATGTTGATATTTAAGAACTTACTAATGTCATTAATGATCACTGATTTTGATGTATTCAAATCAAAGTTATAGAGGCATCTGCTGTAGAGAACACTCTCGCCGATTGCATAACTACTGGAGTAGGATGACATAGTCCAGTTCTAAAAAATATGATATGATTTAATTGATAAGGTAGTTGAAATATTAAAAGTTTGATGTGAACTCAAAGTGTTCTGATTTTTATTATTGCAGATAACAAGCTACTACTGTTCTCTCTGTAGAGACGATTTCTCCAGCATCAGGAGATCTGTCATAGTCAGACATGTATTAGAACAACATTCTGGTTATGGATTCAAGTGTCAGGGGTGTTCAAAGTTGTATGTCCGTATGAATCAGGAGCATAGTGGTTGCAGGTACCCCAATGGGGACCATGCAACACTGGTAGAGAGACTCACAGGAAAAACGGGGGAAGACATAGAAATGGGATACGAGGAGTTTAAGAAAACCATCAACTCAAAGATCCTTGAGAAGTTGCCCCCCCCCGTCCTGTGCCAAAGAGAGCAAGGAGTGTGTCAACGTCCTCCAAGACTAGTTGGAAGAAGGCGAGGAGGAGCCACAGTGTTGTGGCTGCTGCACCGGCGCCAGCAGTGGTCACCTCACCTGTGGCTAAGGTCGCACCACCACCACCTCTTACCTTCTCTGCAGCCAGTTCCGGCAGAAAGGCCCCTGTTGAATGCTCAGCAAGCAGTACATGCGCAAACGCCAAAGAAGAAGTAGAATTGGAAAGTGTTTTTAGTAAGAGAACTGAAGGAGAAGACCAGATAAGTATAAGTGTGGATCCGCAAGAGACACTGGAATCTACAGAGATGCCTCCACCGTCAAGTGTATTTCAACGCCTCAATCCACCTTTGCCGTTGGTTAGTTCCACGCCAGTCTGTTCTCCTGCCGTTCAGGTGGTTCAGAACCGTTCTGAAGAACAGTTGAGGACGGATGTGAAGTTGGCTTCCTGGTCAGACTGTCAGAGGGGGAGGGTTGTGCTCGATGTTGGTGGCACCAGGTTCACCACATCAACCTCTACATTATCAGCTGATCCAGGGTCTCTCCTCTGTTCAATGGTCCAACCTGGTTCCATTATGAGGCCCTGGAGAGTAGATGAGCACAACTCCCCCGTGTATTTTTTGGACCGGGATCCAGCTCACTTCCGCCACGATCTGAACTACCTGAGGCTGAGGAACAACTGGAGCGCACACTCTCTCCCAAGGGAACTTAGGTATTTGTACGACATCCGTGCCGAAGCCGAACACTTCAACATCAGTGGACTGCAAGAAAAGATTGAAAGACGAATTGCGATCATGAGTGAAGCTACTTTTGAACATTGTGCATAAACTTTGAAAATCAACCACTAGTTACATGTATTATATACCGTACCGTTTTATGATGAACTCTCAACTTTCGAAAACTCTCCGTTTTATGATGAACTCTTTACAACTTTTTACCATTCCGTTTTCTCCAGACCTGCAACAGGTGTACAAAGACGTTAATGGCTGAATATTGTGTGTAATGAACTATATGGACAGTTACTAGTATATCATAAGTATGGACAATGACATTGATTTTTGATTGCTGAACGTAAAAGTATTGTTATATTTATATTATAATGTTTTTACTTGACAGAGATTTCTGTGAGGAGTTATCATATTTCATGGTTTACAATGTAATGGTTTTTAATTCATAAGTCATTTAAAAGAAGTATTCTATATGAAATTTCATAATATAGTTTCATTTTCTCACTTAACATCTTTAATTAGGAAAATTAAGATAACATTTTTAGTCTTATAATAATAGTAACGATAAATTTTTAACATAGGTAATTTAAAGATATCTTAATTAAATCTTACCTTGCTTCCAAATTGGGGACCAATTCCTGTTAAGGAGGGGGGCAATGTAATGTCGCCTGCCTCAATGTTGTTTCAGCACAGAATTGTTGTTAATATATTTATGTCCACCCTGTTATATTGTTGTTGGTGTAAATAGAATGATTATTTATTTGATAAAGTAACAGTATCGCTACTTTCACTTTAAACGGAAGTTACAGTATGCAAATTTGTTGTTGTTTACTTTTCCGGTGATATCTTTGTTAAAGTCACCTGTTAACGTACAGCCTCTTAGATTCGGATAATAAATGGTTAACAGATAAGCCTTATAGGCATTTGCACTTTTATATGAACGTTTGGCATAAAAATAAGTCCCTTTTTAACTCTGTGCAAAAGCAAAATGTCCGTAAACTACTCGAAACTGTGCCGGTTTTTGCCATTATAATTATCTTATTTTAGCAAGTTATACTTTTATAATGATTTGCACGCAAATTACATAAATTATGGAGATTCGCATTTCATTTGATTTGTCCGTATTTATTAGCTTCCGTATTTCAGACACTTCTTTAATATCATATGCATTGAGTGTACTTGCCCTGGAAATTTGTACTTTTACATAAATGAGTATGTTGTTGATCTAATGAGATATATAATTAAGTAATCTCTATATAGTTGTTGTTATACAGATTGGCTTATGATAAAAATAATAATAAACTTATGTTTATTTATGGAATTCTGAATATATCATAGACCATTCCAAACTTGAAGGAGATTAGGGTTAGAATCCTAAGGCCATTCATTTCACAATATTTGATGTGCCGTCGTCCCACGTGAGGTGCGCTTAATTAACATTGGACCAAAAATCAACCCTCCGTGGCGTCCGAACATCCATCCGTCCGTAATGCTCTGGTTAAGGTATAGGCTGTAGGTAGTTTACCTTGAAGGAGGTTTGATATCTTGATGAAACTTAAGATAGACTGGCCACCGTACATTTAGGCGAATTTTGTCAAAAAATGAAGTATACAATGGGGCGGATGATATTTCTTTTTATCAGTTTATTAAAACAACTTTTAATTAGCGTTCATGTTCTTGCTGGTGACAAATATATAAAATTTTCTATGTTCTGGAAGCCAAATGGTAGACGAAGCTAAAGGAGCCAGGATCACACATGTGAAAGAACCTCTTTTCATCATTATTTCTAGACTATAATTTCTTCTCTACACATTTTTGCCATTTTCTCTTTCATATATGCAAATAATAATCTGTTTTTTTCTCTTTTTTTTTGCATACACCAAAAAGGATTCAATAATTTAAAAAAAAAAATACCCAAGGATTGAATGAATATTCTTTAGTGTCCTTCTAGAACAGACAGATTTGTGATTGTGCTATAGTTCTGTGGTTTTCTATATATTTCAGGTATTTTAGATTTTTTTTAAACTAAGCAAGTGGTTGTGTTTTTCTGCTATTTAAAAAAAATTATACCAATACTTGACAACATTATCATTTTATATGTTCTATAGGCGCCTTTAATTCATTTGAAATCCGCCCCATTGAACTGTTTTTGTCGCCCCATTTAGTTATAAATCCGCCCCATTGTAAATCAGCGGATAGACTATGAAATGAACTGCAACATTTGGAAGGAAACGGATGCTATGACATCTAGGTCATGGGTCATTGACTCCGAATATCAGGAGTGAATATTTGAGAGGTTAAGTTGAAGGTATTTTACCTTGAAGGAGGTTTGATATCTTGATGAAACTTTGTATGCAGATAGACAATGACATGAACTGAAACATTTTAGAAGAAAAAGGATTCTATTAACTCAAGGTAATGGGTCATTGACTTTGAATATTAGGAGTGAATATTTGATATAATACAGGTTAAGGTTTAGGTTGAAGGTAGTTTACCTTGAAGGAAGTTTGATATATTGATGAAAGTTTGCAAAATAATACAACATAACATGAACTGCAACATTTTGGTGCCAAGCATATGCTGTGAGCTCAAGGTCATTGTTCATTGGATTTATGTTATTGTTTTTCAAAGGATGTAACAATCTTCCAAATAATACTATTTTTTATTATTTTGATTTTGTTGTATTTGTTATTAAAAATATAACTTGTTCTTTGAAATCTTGTTTTAAAGGGTTTATTTGCACTCACTCCTTTATACACACACATAAAAATGTACAGTGTACCATGTGTATAATCAAAAATTCTATTAAATTCAATTTTCTTCTTTTCTACATAAGACTTTATGGAAATGAATGTTATATATGAAGAACAGGAGGTCATAAATAAAATGCTGTACTATTCTATGAAGATATACAAAGTGTTATTACAGAAGTCTAACAAATAAAGCACACACGAGTAAATATAATAGACAAAATAAATATGATATGGTCACTGCAAGGTTTCAAGAGTAACTTAATTCTCTATGAAAAAAAAGAACAAAATAAATAATCTTGCCCTGAGAAGGCAAAAAATATTCTGGCCTTGGTTACACTAAAAATAAACATTCTGAATGTCCATTATATTTTGTTAATTTACTTATCTTTCAAATAACCAAAAACTGCGATAATATGCAATCCTTTGTGTGCCTTGTCTTTTTCTAGTCAAGTTTACTTTATGTCTATAGGAGTCTAGGATGATGTTTATTTTGCTGAATTTGATTACTCTTTATTCAGGGGCCGACTTCGACCTGCCGTTTGGGTGTGGGGTTTTCTCACCGATCATTGAAGATCTTATAGTGCATGGCTTTCAGTTGTTATTACTCCCCTTTAGGTCGTTGTCTCTTTGACACATTCCCCGTTTCCCTTCTTTTTTCTATTAATTTTTTTCATTGAGTACACTGTACGGAAATAACTATTATCTGAATTGAGATATTTTGCAAACTTGTATTCGACAATAAAACTTTGCAATGCACATGTGCATGAAACCGATAATGGGTAGCCAACATCGATGCTAAATCTAGTCAAATGTAAAAACGTCAATTCCAAGTTTAAACTCAGAACGAGACTTTCGAGATAGGTGCTTATTCTTGTTGGGAGACGGAACAGTTACTGGAAATCGGGAAACTGGTACCATACTGCACTCCAGTTGAGTTCACGCATTTCCCTCTATACGAGCACTTTCAGTGTAAAAAGAGACTCATATCTGGCAACTCCAAAGATCCGTTTAACATTATACTGCTCAGCCAAAACCAACAATATAAAATCTTAATAAGAAGACGTAAAGTCATAGGACTAAACGATATTATCTTAACTCTCGGAAAAGTATAAAGTACGGTTACCAGAAAGAACACTAGGTAAACGCCTTTTCGTGAATTAAGTAAAATTTGAAATGCAAGAAGAACACTGCCATGATGTTAAGTTAGGTAACTAATGTAGGAAGATTGATTAATTCATGTTCCTTGGGTCAGGAAAGCTTGAAAATTACTTGGTAAATATTGTCATATTAGAACTTTCTATTTGTGTATATAGTGAGAAGTAGTTAGGCATATTTCTATTCCACAGAAATTGAAAGCATAGATTTCTTCAAAAAAATGTTTGATCATTGAGACAGAAAACGTCAAGAAGTATTTTACTTTTAAGATCTTACTCTTTCATCTTCCTAATGATAGATTTAATTATCATCCTTCCCCATGGTTATATCAGCCTGTAGAGCCTTTCCGCAAAAGTCATATCTGATTGACCCGGATATATCAATAGTTGACCTGGATATATCAAGCGATTCCCCAAAGTTTCAAAGGCAATAACTTTTTTTTTCAAGATTTCAAATGAATAAAATGGCTCAAACAAACATCTATTGCATTTGCTCTTTCTGATTAGGTATTCAAAACAGAATCATGATTACATAAACAGATTAACTAGACGTCAGAAAAATTGTAGAAACTGGGTCGTTGATATATCCTGCAGAGCTTTGACTTTTCATATTATGACGTCATAAAAGCTCCAAGAAACAATAGAAAAGCGTAACAACCAAAATCGACATTATTTAGAGTATTTCGGTCAACATATTCATCCAGTTACAAAACCTTTGCCAATAGAGTGATAAAAATATATAAAACATGTTATTAAGCTTAAAATTGTTGAAAAGGCGAGAATGACATGTATGCCGAAATTTCCGCTCAACTTTGGGAAAATTTGAAACCTCAGTTCAATAATTACAAATCTAAAAAACAAAATAAAGGATGATAAACAAGTTATCGGGCTTTTGACAGCTGATGTATTGTAAAATATCATCCCGCTCGCCAGAATATGAAGCTTGGGACTCGTTCGCTACGCTCTCTCGCCCTTGTGCTTCATATTCTGGCTCACGGGTTGATATTTTACGATACATAACTGCCAAGAGCCCGATAACATATACATATCGGTATTGATAAGTCATTAGTTGATTTCGAGAAACCTATTTAGAAAATTTTATTTTAAACTTAAGAGTATCCCCCTCGTACCAAGCTCTGTCCTTAGATGATTCTTGCGTTTCATTAAGAAGCAATGGGTTATTTGTACTCTGTTGGCTCTGTTACTCGATGCATGCCCTGTTATTGTTCACATGTTGTGATTGTCAACATTTAGAAATTCACTCTCTGTCGTTTTGTCGGGCGACGATGGATTGTAAGAACCCTTTGTCGGTTAATTTAATGTTTTGACAATCCCGCGTCCATGAGTAAATGTGGGTAATATAAAAATTACCGAACAGAGTTGTCAAGAGTATTAAGAAATATTGCAGTGGTTTTGTTCGATATCTAGAAATGAATTTCAAATAAGGAACAACAAAACAAGCTTTGTTCCATTGCTTGGTTTTGCCATGCATTTGTAGAGACTTTGCCTCTTGTGAATTTACTCAATATACCCCATTGTTTATTCACACTTACTTTGATTTATGGTATTTTAAATTAGTTGATTTAATCTGCAATGAATAGGCATAAGCTGTCAAAATGGCTAACTTCAGATACTAAATTCAAAGTTTTTACAAGGGCAGATACAACAGAAACAAAAACAACCAGCCTTGACTTTTAATTTCAGCTTCAGATATATAGACGATGTTCTTTCTCTTAATAACCCAAGATTTAAAGAATATTTACGTCGCATCTACTCCAGTGAACTTGAAAGTAAAGAAACAACCGATACACCCGATTCTGCTTCATACCTTGACCTTTTGTTTTACATTGACGAACATGGACGTCTGAAAATCTAGATTATATGACAAACGTGATGATTTTGACTTCCCAATTGTGAACTTTCCCTTTCTCTGCAGCAATATACCCCAGCATATGAAGTGTTTATTTCATAATTATTTCGTTACTGTAGAGCGTGCAGTACATACAGTGACTTTTTGGAAAGAGCAAAAGCACTGTCACAAAAAATGCTGAGTCAGGGATATGTTCAGCCGTTGTTACTTTCGTCCCTTCAGAAATTCTATGGCCGTCACCACGACATCATAGATAGATATGAAATGTCAGTGTCACAAATGAAAACTGACATTTGCCGCTTGATTTACGTCTTCCCGGATTTGACATTACCGGTTTTGACTATACCCTGGATTGACCCACTGACAGTGTGACGGGTGCTGTATACAGAACAGGACATGCTTACCTTTCCGGAGCACCTGATGTCACTCTGTTTTTTGAGAGTTCAGACTGTTAGTGCTTTAATTTTTTTCGTGTTGTATTTGAAATGTTCGTGTGTTTTGTGGGTATGTGGTGTCTTTGGTCTTCCGTCTTCTGCTGTTCTTGCTTTTGCCTTGTCTCTGGACTTTGATTTGTGTAATCTTGTGCTTTGTTCCTTCGGTATTCTACTGCCGTTGTTTTTTTCAGAGTAACTTCAGTATTCTGTTATTGATGAAATTACTAAAATTAACCGCAATAATGTACTCGTTTTTTTACACCTGGATTGGTGTCTCTGCTGGTGGACTAAATGTCCGGAAAGGTGTCACAAGCCAAAACGTTCAGTACCTTGGTTATGATCCGAAAACTGATGATTTTAACAGTGTCCTAGGTTGATACGGGGTATATATTTCATAAGTATTTCCGTCATAAAAAATTCTATTCTAAGCTGACTTTGAAATGACTTAAAGGGTTTGATCCCCAGTTTTCAGAAGCATTCGATACCCTTGGACTTTTTTCAATTTAAGGGGGTTAAATATTTTTGCAAATTGATCATATTACTTTGTTAATATGTCATTTAAAATGCATGAAATATGCAAAGTAGAAAATTTTATCAATTTCTAACAATAGCTTCGTATATTTTAAGGAATATAAGCAGCTAACGAAAAATGAAAGAAACTCGAGAGAAAACAGTCTCCCGCAAAAATTATTACAAATTATTTTGTTTATTTTATTCTTATCGCAAAAATGTTCAAAGCAAAAGGTTAAAGTTTCCATTCTTATTATCAATTTTCTGAGACTCATACTCCTTCCTTTAGGGTCTTTGAGTTATTTTGCCTCCCGTATAGGGTCTGTAAGTCTCGTGCAATTTTGGGACTTCCAGGTACATAATTTGTACCCGAAAGGTGCATTTTTAACAAAAAAATATGACGTTTCAAGCAATCATTAAAACCACATAATCCCACAACGTTCTATTTTGGCGGGAAACTTTTTGAAATTTGAATTTTTATCGTGATTCCTCGGTGTCACATGACTTACAGACCCTATTAGTTGTTTCATATGGTTTGATTTCTGTTCTCCCTAATGTTTGATTTGTTTTTGAACTGAAGAGATTTGAATTGAGAAACACCAATTGTAGTAGTAAAATTTATATATTTTCTAAATTATAGTGTCTGTAAGTCTCGTCATGTGAATATGAGAATTCAAGATAAAAAGGCAAACTGAAAACGTTTGCCGCCAAACATGACTTCTGAGGATTAAGACGTTCAAATGTTTGTTTGAAACATCATATATCTTTGTGACAAATGCAATTTCTATGCACATTTAAAGCTTCAAAACTGAACGAGATTAAAAGATCCTATTTGCCTCAAAACATATTTGTTGTTGGTTGCAAAGGTTTGTTCTAAATTTTTATCCCAACTACAATATACTACGTCTTTCCTCAACAATGTTTTTTCTTAAATTGTTCCTTATATACTTACAGATGTCCTAACTGGTTCAATGAGTCGAACAGTCCCAATGGAATAATAGTCAACTTGTTCACAGCAATATATCTGCAAAAGAGGTAAGACATAAGGGAAACGGGATGGAGAAAGGGGAGGTTTGATTACCCATAATGCGGTTTAACACTACTGCTAGATTTTGTAAGCCGGTAACAAGTCCGGCTATCCCTAGCTCGATCCTTTCGTTGCTCTCATTTGTGTTTTTTTTCTCAAAAATCTACTGCAAGATGCATATTATCTAATTTTTCTTCTTTCTGTTCCCTTCTAAATTACTTCTAGTTCCTTTTCTTTATTACTTTTCTATTGTTATATCCTGACCCCATTTTTATAATATCAATACTTTTGTTTGTCGTCATTTTGTGAACTTTTATCATTTTTACCCGTGAGGTACTTTATTAATGATGAATAACTTGTGTCCTATCCCTTTTGCTTTCCCCAAAAATAAGTTTACAAAAACATCTTTAAACCACAAACCGATAACTTGTATCGGCAAATTTGACAATGACTACATGTAAAATTGAAAAATTCGCTAATTTGATGAATTCTTCTGTCTGTTTATTTGTTTCCTTTAATTTTTTATTTTTTCCTGCATTTCAAAGTCAACAACCAAGCCCAATATATATTAGGGTTTGCTATATGGTGTGAGGTGTCTCGCTGTGTTGAAGACCGTACGGTGACCCTAGATGCTTTGTTTTGGGTGGTTTTAACCTGACAGTGGGATGTTGTCTCCTTTACATTTACCCAATTTCCTTTCTTTCTCATATTGTAGGAAAAACGGGCTTCAGGCTCCAACCCTTTTAGAACATGGGGCTCAAGGCTCCAACATAAGGTCTCCGGACTCCAACACAAGGGCTCCGCGCGCAAGCACTAGGGATTCGGGCTCCAACACAAAGGCTTTGGGTTCCAATCGCAGGGCTCCGGCCTGTAATTTACTGGGTTCAGAGAGCTTTGAAGTCCGTGATGATACCCAATATGTTGTTTTTACAAAACGTACATATAAGGCAATAACCAGTATAATTATTTCATAAAGGGTCTGTTCTTCTCTCAGTCACTCGAAAGCACAATTTCCAAAGAAAGCCACTTCGGCCATGGGCTGAAATAGCCTCAGTGAGACCCCCTTCCACTTACGATTGATTGATTGATTGATTGAATATTGTTTAACGTCTACTCAGCAATATTTCAGCTATATCAAGACAAGAACAAGTTTGTTAATAAATAATCACTTTGGGGTATGGAAAGGGCCATGGGACGGGAAATTCTGACTGCCACTGGAAAAGTAGGGTGAAATCGTCAAGGGCGGAGAATTTAGCCTTGTAGCCGATCACCTACGGACCACCCCAAAAAGAGCTTGCTACAAGGGTTCTTTAACGTGCAGGAAGCGTGGCATTTCTTCCAACACGTGGACCTGAGTTTACATCCCATCCAAAAGATGGGTTGTGTATTTATTAATCCCGCACAACCACGGAATGGGTCCTATTTCTATATCCCGGGACCCTCGGGGTCAGCCTCCGTTTAGGAGGGGTCACACCCCGCAAGCCGGAGATACTAGGTCCTATTTCTATATCCCGGGGTTCCCTCGGGGTCCTCTGTTAGGAAGACTCATACTCCAAGCTCAGAGGATGCTGCGGGCCTATGCATAAGCCGGGACCGCGCACGGTGGCCTTCCACTTACGAACCCAAAACCGCTGTTCAAGTCTGCTTACATCCCCTCTTCATAATAAACATGGTAGAATTAACACAACCTGCACTCAATAGTGGAACGGGCCCCAATTTTGGACTCACCCGAAGAAATCGGTGAGCTTTTGACATCGCTTTGCGTCTCTCGTCCGTCTTCCGTCCAGCACCCGTCTTAAACATTTTCTTCTAAAAACTTCTTGAGAACCAATGAATGGATTCAAACCAAACTTGGCATGAGAGATGAGGTACTGACCAAATGTTGTTACTTTGTTGCCGATCCTTTATCCAACATGGCCGCCTAGGGGGACACATACAAAGATTATCTTCTCGAGAACCGCTGTATGAATTTTGCACAAACATGGCATGAATGATACTTGTGAGGTGTTATTTTGGTGCCGATCTGTTATCCAACATGACCGCCAGCGTTGATGCTTAGTTTAACATTAAATCCTACGAGGAAAACATGCAAAGATCTTCTGGGAACTGGTGAATAGACCAAACATGGCATGAATGATACTTGTGAGGTGCCGACCAAGTATTGTTACTTTGGTGCTGATCCGACATCCAACATGGCTTCATTTAACCTAAGACCCCATGAGGAAACAGAAACAAAGATCATCTTCTAGAGAACTGCTGAATGGCATGAATTATGCTCACGAGGTACTGACCAAATTTTGTTACTTTTGTGATCGATTCGTCGTCCAACAGGGCTGCCAGTAGCAAAACATAGTTTAACATTGGATCTTTATGGAAAATGCATATTATTTTCAGGGGAGGAGTTGGTGATGTTGGTGGTTGGTTTTGATGGAAGTGGGATGTGGTGATCGGCAAAAAGTATCCTTTTAGTTGGCCCTCTCATCCTAGTTGATGTGGTAAGATTAGCTTTTTCCATACCTTTCTGAACTATATCAGTCTTTCTCATGCTTTGCATGATTGATGCAAAACTTTCTCATGCTTTGCATGATTGATGCAAAGCTTCCTTTGCTCTGCCTAGTTTAAATATCTTCTGTTGTCTCGATGGCTCTCATTGGTCGGTTTATTTTGTAAAATGGTTTCTGATTGGTTGGTTTTCCTTCATTCTGATTGGTCAGTATTCTGTACCTATTTAACCCATTTGGTACCCAACACACATTCGTTTTAGCTTTTGAAAAAAAAAATACTTAAATGATGTTCCTTTATTGACATGTCTTCTTATATCTTAAACCCTAACCGTAGAAAGATTATCTTAAAAACGCTCACACGACTCCCGAAATACTTTCAAATATGCTCGCATGCTCATTTCATTATTAGGTGGTGGTAGTGGTGTAGGTGTTGCTGGTGGTTTAGTTGTCGATAGTTAGCTGACCTAACTCTAACCCTTCACATACCCTAACCTTAACTCTAACCATTGATATACTCTAACCCTTATTATTTCACTAACCCCTAACCCTAACCTATCCCATCCATACTCAAACTCTAACCTAACCATAGTTGTAGTAATCAGTGTTCTTTCTTCAACATTAGATCAAAACAAATAATGAATTTATCTAATGTTGCAGTACTACAACTATCGTAAGGATAAGGGTTTTCGTAGGAGTGGAATAAGTTAGGGCTAGGGTTAGAGAATGTCACGTTTAGGGTTAGGTCAGCTCACTACTGGCCACAAAACCACAACCACCATCTCCACCACAACCAAGCCGTAGCCTAAAACCACCAACACCACAGCTAATAGTAAAATAAGCACGGAAGCACAGTCGTAAATAACTTGTGAGTCTCGTGGGTGTTTTTAAAATAATCTAATACGGTAAGGGTTAAAGAACTAATACGACATTTCAATAAAGGAGCATTATTTGATATATTGGTTATTGGTTATTTGTTCTCTATCAGTTTTTAAACATCTTTGAGTTTCTGGTCTTCCAAATGTTTAGATTTTATCTACACTGATGAGACATAGATTGTCGAGATGCGCATATGCAGAATGTAAATTCACAGTAACTTCGGTTTTAGTTATTTGATAAAATTATTGCAAATTAAAATGAATGTGTGTTTGGGACAAAACAGATTGAAGGTGTACAGAATTCTGACCAATCAAAATGAAGGAAATTCAACCAATGAGAAGCCTCCGGTGGCAATGGATTGGCCAATCAGAAGCTTGAAAAGCATCTGACCAGAAACCATCCTACAAAATTAACCGAACAATGATAGCCATCGAGACATCATAAAATATTGAAAAAGGACATAGCAAAGGAAGCTTCGCATCAATCATGCAAAGCAAGAGAAAGACCGATATAGTTAAGAAAGCTATGGAAAAAGCTAATCTAACCACATCAACTAGGATGAGACAAACAACTGAAAAGGATTCTAGGACTCAAACTCCCTTGAAGATGCCGTTAGGTGGAGGACGATATGCAGAGTTGACAGAATGGACGGTGACGTCACTCCCACAAATTTTCGTGTCTATATACTACTTATGCATTTCTCGCAAGGTCAAACAATAAACTAAGTTTCGCCGCTTGATAGATGTCGGCATCAGAGTAAAAAACTTGGTCAGCGTCTCACAAGTATCGTTGAAGTCATCTTTAGATAAAATTCATTCAGTGGTTTACTGGTAGAAGATCTTTGTATGCATTTCCCCTAAGGGTCCAATGCTAAACTACATATTTTTCGCTGGTGGTCATGTTGGATGATAATACTTGGACAGCCCATCATAAGCATCATTTATGCCAACTTTGGTTGAAATCTATTCTTCGGTTTACTAGAAATAAATATTTGTATGCATTTCCCCAAAGGGTACAATGTTAAGTTCACTCACAACTGGTGGAAATGTCGGGTGACGAATCGACATAAAAGTAACAACACTAAGTCAGCACTTCAAAGGCATCATTTGTACCATGTTTGGTTTTAATCCATTATGCATTTCTATAGATGATTTGTGTATGCATTTTCCAAAACAGATCCAATGTTAAACTAATTTTCGCTGCTGGCAGCCATATTGGAGGATGGATCCATCACCAAAGTAAAAAAATTTGGTCAGTACCTCGTGAGCATAATTCATGACATTCAGCGGTTCTCTAGAAGATGATCTTTGACTTTTTCCTCACAGGGTTTTATGTTAAACGAAGTTTTGCCGTTCTCATGCAATGTTGGATGTCGGATCTGCACCAATGTAACAAAACTTAGCCAGCACCTCACAAGTATCATTCATGCCATGTTTGGTTTAAATCTATTCACCAGTTCCCAGAAGAAATCTTTCCATGCATTTTCCCATAGGGTCCAATGTTAAACTAAGCATCACCCATTCTGTTTATATACTGTTTTACCCTTGTGCGTCATTCCATTATTCAGTCATTCCGTCCGTCACAACTTTCGTCAAGCTTTTTTCTGCAATTGTTAAATGAAACAAACTTAAAATTTTGTCAGAAGCTCTGTATAGTCATGTCATATTGGGGAATGCGTTTTCAGGCCTGTCAGGTAAGGTTACAACTTCCTGTTACCGACTTGGTCAATTTTCAGTCATTTCGTCCGTCCGTAACAATTTTGGTCGAGTTTTCTCTGCTCTGGTAAATGATCCAAACTTGAAATTTTGTCAGAAGCTTTGTATTGTCATGCCATATTGTGGGATTCATTGTCAGACCTGTCCGGTTTCTACTTCTTGCTTACTGACTCTGTCAATTTTCAGTGATTCTGTCCGTCACAATTTTCGTCAAGCTTTTCTCTGCAATGGTAAATGATACAAAATTGAAATTTTGTCGGAGGGTTTGTTTAATGTTTAACCATATTGAGCATATGTTGGATGCACTGTTCGGTGGAGTGCTCATACACCAACCACCGCCGCAAAATCTTCATCTATTTGAGCAGACATTATAAAATGAATGGCAGAAAATACTACAATCGCAGATGAGTCATTTAATCGAGTCTAGGACGAGGTGAGTTTAAGTTGTGTTGCAGGTTAACAGATGCATATTGACCCGGCACCTGAATAGGTTTTCAGGGGCTTTGGCTACAGAGCTGCCGGGCGCGTCCCCAGGTGGTGGATAGGGGAATGCCCTGTCTTTGCGGGGTAGTCAGGTCATAATACGGAAAGCCTGACCGCGAACCATTGTAGCCAAACTGTGTGGAGAAACGCCACGCTCCATGCAGTATAAAGACCCCTTCTATATTTCTCTAAAGAGAGCAGACGCACTGGGTGTCGTGTAGAAGGCTAAATTTCCTCCCCCTACCCATTTCTCCCCTTTTCCAGTGGCAATCAAAAGTCGTTGCCCCGGTTGTCCCTTCCACCTTTATTTCTTTCTTCTTTTACTTACAATTTGTTTTGAATTGATTAACTTGTTCTCGTCCTGATATAGCTGAAATATTGCTCATTGGACGTTAAACTCTAACTAATCAATCAATCAATCAGATGCATATTGACTATTGAACTGTTATTTCTGACTGTTATGTGATAAGTTGTGCAAAATTTTATGTTTCTATAATAAATGATGATTCTAATTTGGGGAGTGAATATCAATGTTACGTGAGACGTGTTTCTGTTTTGAGTAATATATGATATACTCCTTTGACATGCTGAATATCTGAAACCTTATCTCATTATTTTAAACCCGGTATATGTAAAAATTGTATCATATGTTTAAAGTTAAAACTCTATCTACAATTATAGTTTTTACAATAGATGACAAAACGTTAAAGATTACAAAATAAACTGCTGCGCCAAGAGTGCATGGTAAGCCCGACCACATCCAACTTGAATTTTTTGGAATTATTACATTTAAATTTGATTAAAAAAATCAAACAGAATCTTTTGGTAAGATGTAGCCACACTTGTTCTATACATGTAACTTATAAACATACAATCGCATACCAAATATTAAATCAACACGTTGAGTCATTGCAAAGAAAATATAAAGAGAGTGATACTTTTTATCGATAAAATCATATACTAGTAAGAAATATCAAATCAATCTGTTGAAGCATTGAATCGATATTTTTCAAAAATTTACTAATGACAAGGGCCATTACTCTGCACAAAATCCAGATGGGAACAAAATTCAAACTTGACATGTAACTCATATAGATAAAGTCATAAACCGAATATCAAATAGAAATGTTGTAGCATTGCAAATAATGTTTTAAAAAGGACCATAACTCCATACAAAATTAACCAACCAGAACCAAATTAAACATTCATCTGTATCTACACTAGATACACCCATATACCAAATAGAAAAAAATCAATTTGTCATGCAGTTGCAGAAAAAAACTCTAAAACTTATGTTTTTCAAAATTCCAAGGGCCACAACTCTGTACAAAATCAAATGACCAGAAGCAAATTCGAATTTGAACTGTATCTTACCTAGATATACTCATAAACCAAGTAAAAAAAATATGTCAAGCAGTTACAGAAAAAACTTCGGAAACCAAAAAGATAACGGACGGGAGACGGATGGACGGACGGTATACCATGATACGTCCGTCTTTGACGGCGTATAAAAATGGCCAAAAAAGGCAATAGATTCCTCTGTAAACTTCGATAGCATAAAAATAAAATGTTACTCTTAATATGCAGAAAAAAAATTGCAATTAAAAATGTATCTCCATCTCATACCGTTTTTGAAATACAATATCTCTAGATAAAAGCGCAATTTGTAAGAAAAGTTGAATCATTTCAACTAATTTTTTTTTTGTGTTGCAAATACATGTACTTACAGACTCCTCAATTTTACTAAGGAATCGAACAAACCTGGATCAAGACTTGTTATTTTCTAATACATGTACTTACAGACTCCTAAGTTTAACTAAGGAATCGAACAAACCTGGATCGAGACTTGTTATTTTATAATACATGTACTTACAGACTCCTAAATTTGACTAAGGAATCGAACAAACCTGGATCAAGATTGTTATTTTATAATACATGTACTTACAGACTCCTAAATTTGACTAAGGAATCGAACAAACCTGGATCAAGACTTGTTATTTTATAATACATGTACTTGCAGGCTCCTCAGTTTGACTAAGCAATCGAACAAACCTTGATAAAGACTTGTTATTTTATTATACATGTACTTACAGACTCCTCAATTTGACTAAGGAATCGAACAAACCGGGATCAAGACTTGTTATTTTGTTATCAAATACAGTCCTATGAAAAAAAAATTGTGGACAAAATTCAAATTTCTAAAACGTACCAATACCAGCCTTGTTATATTTACATAATCGTATTAAATTCGTACTGACATTATGCACTTAAAAAGAATATGTAACAGTTAGCATAATTATCGAAGTGGTCAATTGCAATACGACTAAAAGTAAAGTTCGGTTTTGATTTATTTATTGACCACTTGACCGTTTCTGGAAGAATTTTAGTCCCCGGGGTATTCACTAGCCCAATAGTCTTCGGTGCTTTTCAAAACGGGTTTTATTTGGAAATTTGCAATATCTCCAAGTTAAAAAAATGTTTAAAAGTAAGGTGTATCTACATCATGCAATGATCTGTGGATGGCTGCTTTTGTTCTATGTCAGCCTTGACAGAACTTTCAGTTTATGGACTTCCAAACGTTTTGGTTTGATCTGAACTGAAGGGATATAAGTTGTCGAAATGGCCATCTGCAGAAACTAGATTTCAGGAATTAATAGGAATTTCGGTATTTAGTGTTGTTTAATATGATTTTTAAAAATGTGTTATTCAAAAAATGGCAATAATAACAAAAGGTCACCGAATCGAATTCGTTTTTGAGTAAATCATAAAAATATGTAACTTGCCCCTTGATACAAAATGTAAACCTTACAAAGTTCGCCAAAACAAGAAGTTGCAAATAATGTTTTCTTAAAAAAAAAACAATAGAGATTCCTTTTTGACCTTTTATTTGTAAGCGTCAAATTTCGGGAACAGATCGTTTCCGCTAGGTATTACCTCCCCTTGAAATTTTGGATATGCCCTTGAGAATAGAGCATGTTGACTCTTCCGGAGCAGGTCACAACGGCAGCACTTTATTTTTTGTGTTGACGCTATTGCCTTTTTTTTTTTTTTATAATTTTCACTCTGGTTTGTCGATTTGTATTCATTTAACATGTGCAGATGTACAGATCAAGGGATAATGAACCATAAAAAGCAATAAAAGTAGGGAATGGGGCTTTGAAGGTAATTTTTTTTAACCAAAGACGAATTTTCATGAATACCATAAATCAAACGACTCCTTTATGGAAAAAAATAAACGTTTGACAGGATCAATGGTAATTGGTACTTACAGCAAATCCAATGCATGTAAAGAATCGAATATTCCAAGAGGTACTTTAGTTAGCCTATTTTCGC
Organism: Modiolus philippinarum; assembly: GCA_002080025.1. Taxonomy (NCBI): domain Eukaryota; kingdom Metazoa; phylum Mollusca; class Bivalvia; order Mytilida; family Modiolidae; genus Modiolus; species Modiolus philippinarum. Next base: position 10,914 of record MJUU01035789.1, on the reverse strand, counting down.
CGAGATGCCTGCCAAAAGATTTAAAGTAAAATTAAAAAATTATTAAATACATATAAAATAGATTTGTAAATCATCGGTACGGTCTTTCCAGTATTACTTTATGATAAATTAGCAATCTGGGTGTGGCTTAATTCAGTTCACAGTGATAGAACGAAATATATTAATTAAATATTTCGAAGGTACCCAGTGGTAATACTATCAAGGCGAACGTGCTATCCCCAAATCTTTTATGTCGCGGAATAATCTAAAGTGACATTCAAGTCAGTTCGTGAATAAAAACTAGAAAAACTGTTAGCACAGCTCACTAATATATATCCCTGCTCCCCCATTTGATTTCAGAGGTAAAAAATAGCATAATCATTTTTTAAATAGCGTGTGCACAACGATAATATGCAATGAACATTCTGTGAAAGTTTCATTGAATTTCACCAAGTGATCTAGGAGGTGTTGTCGCCATAATGTTTGTACCCCTATAGCGGACAGAATAACGAACATACAGACGAATGGACACCATGACCACAATATATCACCGGCTTAAACGGGGGTATTAAAATTAAAAAATAAAAACAGATCAAATCAAATTTTGAAATAGTTATTGCACAATGACAATATGTACTGAATATTTGGTAAAAGGTTCATTGAACTTCCTGAAGTGGTCTGGGAGAAGTTGACATCCCAAAGTACGTACCTTATCAAGGACAGACGAACTCCCTGATTTGATTCAAGAAATGAAAAAAAAAGATCAAATCTAATTTCCAAATAGTCGGTGCACGCTGGTTAAATGTACTGAACATTCTGTGAAATTTACAGTGAATTTCATCAATTGGTCTCGGAGAAGTTGACGCCACTAAGTAAGTACCATTTTGCGGACGAATGAACTTCCCCTTTTGATCCCGGAAATTAAAAAATATATATAAAAAAGATCATATCAAAATTTCATATAGGGAGTGCACAATGAAAATATGTACTAAACATTTGATGAAATTTTAGTGAATTTTTAGAAGTGGTCTAGGAGTTGACGCCACAAAGCAATGACCCTTTGGCGGAAGGACAAACTCCCCAATTTGATTCCAGTTAGTTGGTGCACAATTGCAATATGTACTGAACATTCTAACAGTCTGTGAAAGTTTCAGAGAAATTCATTGAATGCTCCAGTAGAAGTTGAAGCCACAAAGTACAAAACTTCCCATTTGATTCTAAATAAAAAAAAGGATCAAATCAGATTTTCAAATATTAAGTGCGCAATGGCAATATGTACTGAATATTCTGTGAAAATTTCTATTATTTTTAGTGAAGTGATCTAGGAGGAGTCGGTGACGCCACAATGTAAGTTCTCGAACAAACGAACGAACGGACGAACGGTCGGACACCATGATCACTATATCCCGACCCGCTAAAGAAGGGGTATAATAAAATTGAGGCAAATCGATTCCATTTCAAATTGTTTCCTGTATGTCCGTCTCTTATCCATGGTCGTGACCAGTAGGGAAACGAATTAAACATTGGACAATGTAACGTATAGAATTTTTAACATAGTTTGAAAATGAGACCTTGCAATACATAAGCCATAAGCCAGGTGAGCGATACAGCCTCTTGAGAGCCTCTTGCTTTTGATTTAAAACCTGAATTTTTTCTCACGGTCTCCCTTGTCATGTGAAAATCGGTGAGATCATTATCGTTCTTGAAACAAAAAATAACAATTGTAATAAGATCAATTATACCTATAACAGTAATAATATTTTTTTTAAAAGTCGTAACCTCTGTATCCAGAGCAATGATGATTTATCAATTCGTATGGTGGAGAAAGTGGTTTCACATCGAAGGCTATTTTAACAAAATCTTTACTAGACGGTATAAAACAGATTATTATACCTTACATAATAAGTAATTGATTCTATTGGTTCAAATAAAGTCACATGACATAAAATAATCTGGATATTTTTCTTGAAATTGGCACAAAGGTTGAATAACCTTTACAAAATACTCATGTCCATGGAATAACCTAAATTATTCACCGGTGAATAACCCTCGAAAATTTAAATGGATGGTGGTTAACCATGTTTTTTGAAATTTTATAGTATTTTGATAAAAAAAAAACTAAAAATATCTATTTGTATTGATATAATTAAAGATAAGGACGTTATCGGTCGGATTTTAGGAAGCCTCTGGCTGCAGTTTACTCTGAATTGTCTCCCATTTTGATTACGTCATGATCTTTTGTACACAAATGGCAGCTGCCAGTGTCAGGTTTGGCAGTTCAGCCGATGAGGATTTGGACCAGTTCCTAGCTAATAAGGTCACCGACAATATTAAAAGGCAACAAAAATGACATTGGCATGCTTTGCGCAAATCATTATTCTTTTGACAAATCATGAAAGGGAGTTCAACTTCGAAACACCAGAAGCCTTGAACTTGAAGGGATAAAGGTTTTGCCCGTCTGGGCATTTTCAGAAGGAAATGGATATTGATATCATTAGAAGCGATAGGTTCATGATTATGTGGGAAAAGACAGAAGAAATGTGTTATTTAGGTTCATTGTTTTGTGAAGATGTTCAATCTTTCATCACTATATGGGCTCAGAGAATGCATTATGTAAACTGTAAGTGCGTTCAATTCAGTTTTAGATTTTGTATGGCGGTTCTTCCTAGTCTACATAACAGTTTATTGTAGTGACAAATCAATGACCATGAGGAATTAATGGTTTATAAGCAACACTGAATCAAACTTACAGATATAAAAATTGATTTCATAAACAAATAAGGTTATTTTAGCAAAACTAGGGTAAATCCGAGATTAGTTAAAGTTTCTCCCAGAGATATCGGTTTTGAGCAAGACTTCGTGTTTCACTGACAATGATATTTATATTTCTAGGTTTCATATTTAACTCGATAAACTCCATGAAAACTAAGAAATACGAAGAAAAGATATATAACTAAATGCAAGTGAGACCAGATCACATGCAAAGCAGAAAGTGATATCAACAGGGGAAGAAATCAAGTGATTTTATTATTTTACATACATGTAAATTGTTTTTTTCAAATATTTTACCCATTGTTTGTTCGGTATAATAAAACATTTACGGCCCTCTGAAGAGGTGAATATCTAAAATTGTCAACCTACAAGGGTTATTTCCCTCGGACTAAAGCCCTTGGGGAAATAACCCTAGTACGGTTGACAATTTTAGATATTCACCTCTTCAGAGGGCCGTAATTGTATATTATTCTTTTTCATTCCAAGATATCAAAAATATTATGTGATATCCCAAACTTATCTTTTACATGTACATGTATATGATATGTATCTAAAAACACCGAGGGTTAAATGTCTTCAACAAGTTTATCTGCCCAGGTCTCCCTGAAAATATCTTGAATCCTCACATCGTTATGTTAAAGTGCCGCTTTCACTTTAACAGGTTTATTTGTTCATGTCTTCCTGAAAATATCTTGAATCTTCACAACGTTCTGTTCAAGTGCCGCTTTCACTTCATTGAGAGCTCACTTCGATTGGTTACTTCTTTGTGTTTTGTATAACGAACTGAGTGTTTGGAATATACATCTGTTATAATTGTACGATATATATTAATGTTAAAATGTCTCAAAACAATACATTTACATAGGTTGATCTAAATGGGATTCTTGAGGTTGGAACCGCAATTACTGTTAATTTTTTAACTTTCAAGCAAAATTTGACAAACTACACTGGAGTCACACTTTTTCTAGACTTCATCATCTTCGCTAGTAAAGATTTGCGATCTGCTCCTTTCCTCTTCACCTTGGCAGATCTAGCCATATTTTTGGAGGCACAAGTTTAAAATTGTCTTTCTTTGAAGTAAGATTTTCAGTATGATTTATTGTAAAAATTAAAGATCATTTATGATATCTAATAATGTCAAAATTTAAAAAAATATTTTTAGGAATATAAACCCTTAAAAGTAAAGAATCATTACAAATCCATGGAATTTTGCAAAGTTGAATTTTTTTTATCAATTAACAAAAGTGTATTTGATTTAATATGTTCAAGACTGCCATTTCAATATGGATGACAAAAGTATGCCAATATAAACCAGGCCAATATGGATTTTTCCATATAGGCCTAGTCCAATATTGGGTTTATCGTCTCTCGTTGTGAAGACATTAAAATAAGTCAAAAGTGCGTAAATTGTCGTCTGCTGCCGTGATTTTACAGGACGCAAAGTCTTTTAAAATAAAAAGTAAAGAAATATTGATTTAATTCATGGAAAGTTAATTTATAAAGGTATCACTGTGGATTGCGCCTCAGGCCAATATAGATTTACCTCGGATCTATAACTAGGCCAATATGAAAAACATTACGCAATAATACTATAAAAAACGCTATATTTTAAGTTTTATTGCCATCTTATATATTTAAAATATGAGTTTTAGTATTCTAATTGGATGCAGTCAAGTTCAACTGCAACCAATCAAATCCGTTGATTTGAGGCTTTAGAAATCCAGCTTGATGAGCCAGACCTCATTGGAACTCCGCTTTTTCGATGGCTGGATCCAACACTGATTTATATCCGTTTTACAAAATGTATACTTATTAGGCGACGAAAAAGAACAAAAACACCTTAGTCTGCTTAAAATCATTGCAAACCAAATATAGTGTGCAATTGTTCAGATAAACTTGTAAGCTATATTCAACACGGCGGGTGCTTACTCTACTGATGCACCTGATCTCAACAGAGTTTTTTTTTATTGGATCCGTATTATTCATCTTTGTATGTGTGTGCGTCTTCATTTTTCTTTTCTGTGCCATACTCGTGTTATGTCTTTGTTTCTTTGTTTTTCCGATGTTGCCATTGTCCTTGGATTATTCGTTTTTGACTCATTTACTTTTATCAATTTTATGGCTCTTATATAGACAACAAGCTTATGTCTTCAAACATATCGAGTATACAAAACAAATATTAAACGTATGACATGTTTTCTATTTTTAAATTCTTTCAATCGTTTTATTTACATTCACAATAACATAGAGCTCCTTTTATTTTTCAAATATAAACGGAGTTTTAAAATATACAATAAAAGTTTGTATTCAACTTAAAAAGTAGCTCATCTTGTTATCCCTACTACATGTATGAGCAAAAATGTTAATGAAATATTAATACTTACAAATACTCTAACTTTCCTAAAGAATCAAATAGTCCCACCGAAAGACTACTTATCATATTTTCATTGAGAATCCTGGAAAGAAAAAAATAAAGATGAGACGGATAAGGCACATGAGCAATGGATCTTATTTGAAATATATAATTCTAAAAAAAACGTCATCATATGAAGTAAGAAGTATGAAAGAAAACAAGATAAATGAAAAAGCAAAGTAAACTAGAATGGGCCGTCAGAAACGACAGCTATTCCAGCTCTTTAAAAGTGAACTGCTATATTCCAAGTCAAGATTTCTGCAATCCAATTACTCGAAACGATTTATTTCACTAAAACGAATTCAACTACACGGTTGTTTGATAGAATTCCCCCAAAATAGAATTTCAGGAAATTTACAAAACTGGAATCATTATTTTTTTTGCGATCCAATTATTTGAAATGACTGATTTCAATAAAATATATAAAAAAATAAGGTTTCTAGGTAAAAATCATAATAATGCTCTGCCTTTAAGAGTTTTAGGAAATTTACCAAATTTAGAATACATTTTTTGCAATGCTTTTAGAAATAGAAATAGTGGATTTAAATAAAATATATTCAAAAACATTGTTCCAAAAATACCCTATTTTTGAGAGTGTCAATAAATTTACCTAAATTTGAATCAAGTAATTTTGAAACTGATGGATAGAATTTCAAAAAGTGGTCTTTGAGACATTCAGAATAATTTCCCAAATTGGAAACACATTTTAGAATACCAAGTTATTAAAATTTTGTATTCTACCAATCACTTGCTAAATTTATAAGATAAAATGCTCAAATTAAAAAACAATGTGAGTCATTGATATATGCAGGAAATATACCAAAGAATATAAAAAATTCTAAAAACTTATTGCGCATGTACATCCTATATGCAAATTATTCTGCACAAAAAATATATTATCCCTTAATCTAAAAATGTAGAAGTAGTTTTTGTCACATGCCACATGTGTAAAAATCGACATCTTTTGTCTTTGTCAAAATAGACATCTTGGGGCCTCTTGATTGTGCAAAGATAAAGATAAAAACACCCAAAAGCCTATTGCACTTCCACAGACTATATGCAGCAAATCTACAACGAGATCAAATCCCAAACCAAATATGTAGGCGAGGTTTTTGTCACATGTCACATGTGTAAAAATCGAAATCTTGGGCCCTCTTGTTTGCACCAAGACCAATATCGAAAATCCGAAAACTTATTCCGCATCTATATACTATATTTGCTAAGTCAAAACCTGTAAGAGTAGTATGAGTTACAAGAAAGTGTGACGAACGGACGAACGGAAAGAAGAAAACAACGAAAATATCCCCGAACTTTCATTCGAAGGTGTTGGAATAAATAATGAATTGAAGTTTTTGTATTAAAGAATAATATGAATTCGTAAAGTAATTGCATATATTCTCAAAATGATAGCATGAATGCGTTTTTTTCCGTAAATAATTGCAAAAAGACCGTAACACTAGCAGATATGTTTTGATCTTGTTTGGCCATTTTGATCTAATCACGATCTTAACAAGCTTAACACAATTTTGTTAAGACTGTGTAAGATATTCAGTCGTATTTCAAGACAATTTTTTTCAAGGACGATCAAGATCTGTTCAGTTAATCAAGATCAAACAAGATAACTGCGTTCAAGGACGATCAAGATATGTTAAGTTTGTGCATATCAAACAAGATCAAATTAGGATCTTGTTTGATCTTAACAAACTTAATTCGTCTTGATTGTTCCTGAACGCAAATAACAAGTCAATCTTGTTTAATCTTGAATTATCTTAACACGTCTTGATCGTCCTTGAAATCAATTATCTTGAAAACAAACTTAAAATCTAACACTGTTTTAACAAAATTGTGTTAAGCCTGTCAAGACAATGATAAGATCAGAATGGCCAAACAAGATCAAATCATATCTGCTAGTGTAAACTACTCGCAATTGTTCGTAAATAAATCGTAAAACATTCGAGGAACTAAATTGTCCCTGATTTATTGAGAATACTTTCGATCGGTTACATAATTGTAACGATGACTTACGAATTGTTGAGATTACTCTTTATTCAAGGGCCCACTCCGACCTGCCGTTGGGTGTCGGGTTTTCTCACCGTTCATTGAAGATCTTATGGTGGCTTTGAGTTGTTATTACCCCCCTTTGGGTCGTTGTCTCTTTGACACATTTCCCGTTTCCCTTCTTTTGTCTATTGCAAGCTCTTTACGGGTGAAATAATCGATAATGATTCGTGGACTTTTTTGTAAAATTGTATTGATGTTTTGAATACTTTTCACAATTAACGACTTAATAAACCTGATCCAATAGAACATCCTCTCGACATCTTCTTTCTGTTTCTTTGTCCCCTTCCTCGTATAGTCCTCAACTGCACCAATCAAAATTTTGAAGTTGTACTTCAAATTGATATGCTAGAGTTCATGGAATTTCGGGCCTTTTAAAAGACCTCTCGTAGCTTGATATTGTCTACAGTATCTAGTCGACCGATTATCACATGTACAGCCGGACTGTAATTGAAGGGGGAGTGGAGCAAGCGCATTCAGGTGGTTTGGTTTTGAAGTCGTCAAGTTTGTAATCACGCACTATCCGTTTGTAATTGAAAATGGTAGTTTCAATTGGTTTCGTGTAGGAATACGAAATAAGTGTAGCATATTGATCTTTGAAGTAAGGTGGACTGTTTGATGTCACTTAAGATTTGCTTGCAAGTTCTTTACGGGTGAAATAATCGAGAAAGCTTTTCATGTCCGTACACGAATCGACACCAATATCTCTGAATGTCTACGAGTTATTTACGAATGTCGGTGAATTTGATATGGATGCTTGCAAACGACTAAAAATCGATCATTTGTAAGGATTCGTAAGAGAAATTCGTGCATGTGAAGGGGATATAAGGAAGGCTCAATCGAATATACTCCCTGCATCCTTGTTTTGTTAAAAAAATGCATAATTGCATAATTTGATAATAAAAGCTTTCTTTAGCTTAAAATCTAAAGTAAAAATAAATAAATTCATTATACTTCATGCAAATTTCTGATAAAATCCAGTCATTTCATTGGTTCTCCTCGATGTGGTATTTTGCAGTATTTTTTGTTTGCTCCGCCTCCCCTTAGCAACATGTGATATTTTTGCGTAGCAACGAAAATATCACAGGCTTCCCCTAGCAACATGTGATATTTTGCATAGCAACGAAAAATCACATGCTGAGAACGAAGTTTGCCGAACTCGGAAAATATCACCATCTCCGACCGAGATTTACCGATTAGTATTTAGTTCTATTTACTGACTTTAGCCGAAGCAGACAGTTCTTCGTTTTCATAATTTATATAAATTTCTGTCACTAACATACATTATGGTATTTGCAAATGTGTCTTTAGAGACAGCTGAAGAATCTTTAGATACGAAAGACAACAACTCTATGAAACAAACATGTTGTCGCCGTAGGTAGATCAGTAAATACTTGTTTCATAAAAATGTCAGTCTGTTCTTGTCCTCTGCTTCATATAAAATTTCAGTCCCTCATTCTCTGTAAGAAGAGAGGGATTGACTAACATTTTCTATGAAACAAGTGCCTGTGCTCTATGATTGTCTGGCAGAAAAATGTTTTGACTGTGTTTGAAGGGTTTCCAAATTACAGCATTATACGAATTATTCCTGAGAATAACTTTATTTTCATTTTTCATTTTAGCACTTTCCCGTTTTGATCTTCTTTTTGGCAGATATATGTTAGAGTTTACAAAATGTGTGTTCAGATGTTGTAATTCATATTATATTCTTGACTAAAAACACTTAATTTTCCATGAGAAACCATATCATTTATTCAGTAAAAAGGTAAAAGGAAGGCATTCAGTATAATAAAAAAAAATCATACTTCCTTCAGTGGAGGGTGTTATGGTAGATTACCACACTTAGAAAAAATATCACATGAAGAGAAAATATCACACTCGACGCTGTCTCGGGTGATATTTTTCTTCATGTGATATTTTTTCTTCGTGTGGTAATCTACCATAACACCCTCCACTGAAGGCAGTATGTTTATATTATCCCTTTAAGTACTTGTGATCTTGACACTCACAAGCTAATGAGTCTTCCTTACTTCTGAACTTTCCATCTATTTAAGTTTTGTTAAAATCTATGTAAACAGTCTGAAGTAAATCTTTCGAAACCAATGTTCGCCCGAATTTTCAGTTTGTAAGTACATGTGACCTTGACCTTTGACAGGCACCGAAGTAATGACTACTTGGTTTGTGAATACCCTAAGGACTAACAGTCAACCAGCAGCGACATCGGTCCATTGGTATATGTAGTAAAAAACAAAATGCCGAAGTTACTTTAAATTTAATATCTGTATATGTTATGAGCATTTCGATAACCTATGTCTTTTCAGTGCAAATAAAATAAAAATATGTGGAAGACCATAGACTAAAAGTTGTAAAATCTAATAAAGCACAAATAGCCAAATGGACCTTAATGTAATAAAAAAACATCTGTATGCAAGAGGGGGATACTATTAGTTTTAAGCAAAATTTTCTAGAATTAAGGATGTAGTAAGGTGAGGTTTTTGAAATTTGTAAAAGTCATTCAGATTTCTCTGATTTTATCAAGTATTACTATGTAAAATATTTTGCCCAATTACACCCACTTTTCTAGTCCTCAAAGTCTTCAGGAGCTCAATTTAAGTCAGTTAGCAAGATTTTATCAGATTGTAGATTTTCCTTCCTTGTGAAACAAATCAATAATATGCCCATGCTGTGCTAAGGTAAAAGTCCAAGAAAGCCTTTCCCGCCATTTTTAAAAAGTGAAATAGTTTGAAAACAAGGCCTATAACCTATCAATACTTTTAGCTGGCCCTTTCCTTATACAATGTTCTTTGCATTCAGGGTATCAATTTAAAATCGTAGATATACTTAATTTCACCTTACTACATCCAAATTGCAATCTTCTTGGTAAAATCGGCTTTCGGGTCAGCACCAAAGTACTGACTACTGGGTTGAAGAATATGCCCAGGGACTTACAGCCTACAAGCAGAGGTCTCGGTCCAGTGGTAATAAATAAGAAATACTGAAGTTAATGTTACTCCCCCCCCCAAAAAAAAAGAAGATTTGATCCTTAAAGTAAATGTGATCTTAACACTCACAACCCAATGAATCTTTTTTTTTACTTCTGAGTTTTCCATCTGATGTAAGTATTGCTAAAATATATGTAAACAGTCTGAAGTAACTCTTTGGAAACCAATGTTCGCCCGAATTTTCAGTTGTTTAGTTCATGGGACCTTGACCTTTGACATGCTGACTTCAAAATAAATCCGTTACTCAGTTTTCTCTGAACCTGCTATCTATATTAGTTCATTCACATGCAAAACTTAATTCTGAAGTTTTGCTCATGAAACATATTTTGAACAGTATTTTCCAATGACCATGACCTTTTGATCTCTTGATCCCAAAATCAATAGGTGCCTTGCTTATATTTCAAACATTCATCCTTGAAAGATTATTCACAAAACTGAAATTCTTAAGTTATGCGCTTGCAAACAAATTTACACCTCGAGCCTTAAATTTTTAGTTGATATGTCCTTAACCTTGATCTTATGACCGATTTTCTAAAGTTTAATCAAATCGACACAGGAATTTAGAAGTAATGCTAATGTTTCGGACATAAGGAAAGACGACAGGAATGACGAACGGAAGCACATTATAGCTTAACTATAAGAGAGGAATTTGATAAACTGCATCGTCCAAGGAACTTAAAGGCCTTGCTG
>MJUU01035787.1:90058-105184 GCA_002080025.1 Modiolus philippinarum | reverse complement strand
TTCCACTTAGACCATTAGGTGAAATTCAATGGAATATTTATAGAATGTTCAGTGCATATTGCCATTTTGCACCAGCTACATGTATTTTGATTTGACTTGATTTTTTTTTTCTGTTACTTTACATCTGGAATCAAATGGTGGGATTGGGGGTATACATGTATTTTAGTGATCTTTGCTCATAGTTTTTATACGCCCATCGAAAGACGGACGTATTATGGTATACCCTCTGTCCGTCTTTTTGGTTTCCAGAGATTTTTTTTGTAACCGCTTGACATATTGATTTCATATTTGGTATATAAGTAAATCTAGGTGAGATACAGATCAAGTTCTAATTTGGTTCCGGCTGCTTGATTTTGTACGGAGTTATGGCCCTTGGACATAATGAAATTTTGAAAAATATTATAGGTTTCCGGAGTTTTTTTTTGTAACTGCTTCACATATTGATTTGATATTTGGTATATGAGTATATCTATGTGAGATACAGATGAAGTTTGAATTTGGTTCCGGTCAGTTGATTTTGTACAGAGTTATGGCCCTTGGACTTAGTAAGTTTCTGAAAAACATCAGTTTCTCCACCTTTTCTTTACAATGCGTGAATATTTTGATTTGATATATAGTATATGATTGTATGTTTATAAATTACTGATTAAATTTTGTTCCTGCTGAATGATTTTTGTGGACAGTTAAGTTTTCTTTCTTTTTTTTTTTGAAAATTCATTTTTTTTGCACCTTTTTACATGTTCTGTGCATTAATTCAACATATTAATTTGATATTTGTTAAATGGTTACATCTTGGTAAGGCACATATTCTGTTTGATTTTTTTCAATCAAAACTTTGTTGTGGTCTAACAATGCCATAAAGTTCAAATTGACAGTGGACAGGCGTATCATGTGCTCTTGGCGCAGCAGTTTATTTAGTAATATTCTAGTGATATCATTGTGTCCGTTCTTGTATTGTGTCCACACTTGAATTGTGTCCGCACCAGTGTATTGAGCTCACACATATATTACTAAATTTGCTCTTTGGGGCGACCATTTGATTTTCAGGTGAAGGCTTTGGTGATTTTGTAAATAAGTAATTTATTCCTAGTGCCAGTGAAAATAAATATTCTAATCCTACTTGTAATGAAAATATATAATTTTAATTTGAACTGGGAATTTGTTTTGATTTTTTTTTGGGGGGGGGGGGTACAAATAAATAATCTGATGCCACATTTAGCATGTTTAGTGAAAATGAATAATTTTTTAAGTGATGGACATGAAAAAGAATATTTTTTTTTAGGCAAAATCACTTAAGCCTCCCCTGAAAGTCCCTTTACTGTAATGATTCAAGGTTCATTTGTGCAGGTTATATTACTGGCTGCCATTCGGCAACAGTCATGTTCTCATTATGGAGTATTCATTGGCTGATCAGCTCTCAAAGAGCCTAGAGCAGGGGAACATTACGTCCTTGTTGTTCCTGTCGAGCCCCTAGCCATAGTGTTGTGACCTTGGCACTTATGTTGGAGCCAGGAGCCCCATTTTCATAAAAGATGTAACCAGGAGCCTAGAGCCTGTGTTGGTGGATCCGATTTAGGCTCTGGAATTTAAAACCCATTTTTGTTGGACAAGGGCATATTTTGTGATGAATATTCTGATAATTTACTAAGAAATACCCAAGAAAATTTCTTTCACTGCTAATATGGAACCCCCTCCCCCTTTTCAGATAATCTGGAACCGTGCCTGTGTATTATTCCCAAATCATTACACAGATTATTATTTTCCCGTAAAGATAGCAATACAACATTTCATCCCTTGGTTGTACCCAAGGACACCTTGTATTATTTTAACATTTGATCATAACAAAATAGATCTACACCAACGAAACCACACTAGATTTAGGGTTCAAACAGAACAACTACTCTAAAAATTTTATAACCATTAATAATATTTTATCATAAGCCAAAAACGTTCATTCATATTTAATTGTAAGCACACTGTTTTAATGTGACGAATTAAATCCAACAAAGTCTGAAATTTTGCCGCCACTCAGCTTCTTATCCGGAATTATGTGTTGCGTTCCCGTCATGCGTCAACTTTTTTAAATAGAGGGATCATTTGGGCGTTTTATTATGTCGACCGTGATGTGTCGGAAATGAGAAACAGATACCACGTCATTAAACATTAAAAGTCTAAGATGAAGATGCCCGAAAAACCACATGTTTCAAGTATTGAACGACTGCTGAATGTCTATAGAATTTAATAAATGATGTGAGAAATTAATTATTTATTAATATCTTCGATCTTTTTTCGATCAAACCAGGTGTTTGTTCACAGTAAGTGATTTTTACGTGTTTAATGCCAGAAAAAACATATAAAATCATTTAAGGTAAAATAGTCACATTGAAAAATTTAAAGACCGAAGCAGACTGGACTTATTGATTCTTTACTTTTTTTTCGGCAACAGCATCTTCACCTTAGACTTTTCATAAAACCGCAAGAAAATCTCTGTGTGCTATAAATAGATCACGTGACTACTTTCGGTTTCTACATATGGACCCAACCTTCAGAAAATTATGATAAACCCGTGACATGTTTATATTATCATTTTTACCCAGATATATCATTTATTTCTTATGATTTCCGTAGCGAGAAAATGTTAGAACCTGTAATCACCTACCAGTTGGAATTTTACAGTAGACCACCTTAACATACCTGCGTGGCATTTCATTCACAATTATATTGTCATCAGTCTCAGTGGCGTTGCAGCTTGCAAATTTACACTCTGATGCTTGCTTTTCATTCTGGATTATATTGTCATCAGTCTCAGTGGCGTCGCAGCTTGTAGATTTACAATCTGTTGCTGCCTTTTCATTCACAATTATATTGTTATCAGTCTTAGTGGCGTTGCAGCTTGTAGATTTAGACTCTGATGCTAGATTTTCATTCACAATTATATTGTCATCAGTCTCGGTGGCGTTGCAGCTTGCAGATTTTCACTCTGATGCTTGCTTTTCATTCACAATTATATTGTCATCAGTCTCAGCAGCATTGGAGCTTGTTGACTTAAACTCTGATGCTTGCTTTTAATTCTCAATTATATTGTCATCAGTCTCAGTGGCGTTGCAGCTTGCAGATTTACACTCTGATGCTTGCTTCATCATTTGTCTTTGAATATTTTCTGGAAAAAGGGCAGGGGTGACCCTTGTCAATTTGGTTCTGAGAATTGGAACTCTCGATGAATCTTGGATAGCTTCACACCATATGCAAGATATATTTTTAAGTTTTCAATATGTAAAACATACTTTCCTTGCTACAAAGGTTTGGAATAAGCTCATGCATAGCTCTATCTTTAGCTGCATTTTGGCTTTTCTATTTAGATCCTATTGGTTTTTTTTTTTTGTTCTTTATCAGTTTTTCTCGTATTTTGGTTTATGGACTTCCAAAATGTTTTGATTATTTTCTAAACTTAAGAGACACAACTTGTCGAAATGCGCATATGCGGAAACAAAATAAACAGTAACCTCGGTATTTTATACAATTATTGTCTTTAATGGGGTCTATTAATGACTATTCAGACCTGGTCAAGGATTGGTTGACCGAGACCAACGGCCGAGCCAACAGGCCGAGGTAAACCTATCATTGACCAGGTTCATATAGTCATGAGTAGACCGAAATTAAAAGTCAATAAATGCCTTATTAAATTTGATAAGGAATTTTGCCTTTTATTGATTGGCCAAAACAGCATTTTCATACTTGTCAGTAAAAAAACGAGAAAATTTCAAAACAGTAATATATGTAGTACATATTTAACAAAATTGTTATATCAACAATTACAAATACCACAATAAATAAACATGAACCCGCCGTGCGCTGTCGTGGCTTATGAATAGGCCCGCAGCATCCTCTGAGCTTGGAGTATGAGTCTTCCTAACAGAGGACCCCGAGGGAACCCCGGGATATAGAAATAGGACCTAGTATCTCCGGCTTGCGGGGTGTGACCCCTCCTAAACGGAGGCTGACCCCGAGGGTCCCGGGATATAGAAATAGGACCCATTCCGTGGTTGTGCGGGATTAATAATACACAACCCATCTTTCGGATGGGATGTAAATTTAGGTCCACGTGTTGGAAGAAATGCCACGCTCCCTGCACGTTAAAGAACCCTTGTAGCAAGTTCTTTTTGGGGTGGTCCGTAGGTGATCGGCTACAAGGCTAAATTCCCCGCCCTTGACGATTTCACCCTACTTTTCCAGTGGCAGTCAGAATTTCCCGTTCTATGGCCCTTTCCATACCCCAAAGTGATTATTTATTAATAAACTTATTCTCGTCTTGATATAGCTGAAATATTGCTGAGTAGACGTTAAACAATATTCAATCAATCAATCAATCAATAAACATGAACAAATTTTGTCTTTCAGTTTTTCATGTAGTAAGTGGTAATTGATAGTGATGTTACCATAATTTGTGATATTTGTAATTCAAAAAGATGGAACAGTTTACGTGAAGTTCTGCACATTATTCATACTGTTGCTAAGTCAAGAGATTTTGACACTTATTTTCTGTACCACTTGAATTGCGGTTGTACTCCAGGCAAATTTACAAGTTCAATATTTTCAGTGTAAATACACGACATAATTTCATCAACATCATTACTAAGTTCAGAATCAAATGACAAAAAATCTAAATCTGCAGGTAAAGTCTCTCTTCTACTATTTCCATTAGATGTAGGCACTGTTTGAGGGGCTTTTAGTCGCTCTTACTCGAGGAGTAGTGTAACCAACCAGCGCAAAGGATTACAGTGGAATTCGACACTTTTGCTGCACTTTATTCCTACAAAGTAATCATATACCATATATTATTGTTCAAGCCCTCTACAAAGTGATAAGATGAACTATCTTAGAGTTTATGTTCATTTAAATCAAACAAACTATGTGTACAAAGTCACCATCATAGAACAAGAAAATGATCTAACTGAAGTCCAATTTTATCCCCTTGATTATGCTGGACTGCAATTATTTTTCCTTTGTGCACATCATGTACATCTAGTTGGGTCAAGATTAAGTTAAACCCAACAAACCCTTTACGTGTAGGAGCATCAACATTAAATGAATGTACGTGTTATTATTCTTTCTGTTGTGTTAATATCTCATTGTTCATCTATTTTTATTGCCAACTGGAACCCTTTTCACTGAAATTTTGCCACACATGTCTACCATTTTTTCCGTTGTTTGCCTAGAAAATATTTAACACCAAAATTTATTTTTGACCAAAACCAATTATCAAGTCTATGTGTAAACGAGTGATGCACTGTCTTATCCTTGTAGATTGAATGTATTTTCTTGCAGGGGGAGGTAGAAGAACTGTCAAAGGAGGACTCGAAGGACCTAGTGTTGAAAATATGTGACAGACACCCGGCTCTTGTATTAGATATCTTAGATAGCAAATCTCAAAGAGAAATGAGAGGCTACCAACCCAGACCAGACAGTGAATGCCCATCTTGTGTATGTGTATGTAAATGATTATCAAAATTATTATTCTCAACAATATATCCAATTTTTATGAAAATATCTTATTAAACAAAGAAGAAACTATTAGCATCCTGAAATGTACCACAATTCTACTGTTTTCGTTTATCCTGTTACCTGTGTTTAAGGTAGCCATTTATTTCCTCATGGATACGGAAGTGATTCTGTGTGGAGGCGTCAGCTTGAGTTCATTGCATATTTTCTTCAAAGAATCATATGCTCTTGCATAATAGTTCACTGAAAAAAAAATAAAAAATAGATCATACTTGTACATGTGTATAGGGAAAAATATGGATGAAAGTAATGCTTTGACACTTCAGTCAAACAAGTGCATACTTACACATGCACATACCATGAAACTGGTGAGTTTTCATGAACTTGAAAAATATATTTAATTCCATACAATATTCACTCTAAATGCGGTGTGACTTGAGCAAATTTTCAAAGAAAGAAAAAGAACTGGTATATACCAGAATATTGAACAACAAGAATGTGAAGTTCAAATAGGTGTGAATTCTATTTCGCTTTACATCAAATCAATTTGAAATTCCGCCGTGCGCGTTCCCGGCTTATGAATAGGTCCGCAGCATCCTCTGAGCTTGGAGTATGAGTCTTCTTAACAGAGGCCTGGCACCTGGATCGGTTTTCAGGGGCTCCGGCTACAGAGCTGCCGGGCCCGTCCCCAGTTGGTGGATAGGGGAATGCCCTGTCTATGCGGGGTAGTCAGGTCATAATACGGAAAACCTAACCATTGTAGCCAAACTGTATGGAGAAACGCCACGCTCCATGCAGTATAAAGACCCCTTCTATATTTCTCCACAGAGAGCAGACGCACTGGGTGTCGTATGGAAGGCTAAATTTCCTGTCCCTACCCATTTCTCCCTTTTTCCAGTGGCAATCAAAAGTCGTTGCCCCGGTTGTCCCTTCCACCTTTATTTCTTTCTTCTTTTACTTACAATTTTTGAACTGATTAATAACTTATTCTCGTTCTGATATAGCTGAAATATTGCTCATTGGACTTTAAATAACTAATCAATCAATTTGAAATTCATGTGAAGATCTTTTCGCTTGAAATTCAATTGAAGATATTGTGCATGTAAAATATTTAAAACTTGCATGTAAAAGAAGTCAGATGTCTAATGTTCTTCAAACATTAAGTCAACTAATAGTTTCCTGCATGCCACTTATCTATGTGATAAAGATGTATTGAACACACTGGTGTTCACTACAAAAACATCTAAAGAAAAATGATTTTTATGGTTCTAAATGTCTGTTCTGAGCAAGGCCAACCTTTAATAGTTAAACATTACAAGCAACTTTAAACTTGAAAGAAAACTTGAGAAAAAGGTAGAGAAAAACTAAATACCATAATTTGGAAACAGGTAGGGATTCCCTTGCACTATGTTTGCTTTTCTTCTTTGTTCATCATTGGCAAGAGAAGGAAGAGCTTTTCTGCCATCTGGAGGAACTTTCACTGGAACAAGCCTTCCTCTCTGCAAAAGATTATGTAAACACTTTCAGTAAAATTATATCCTTGAACAAGAAGGTTTGGGGATATTTTGTTTATGCTCCATTTCTACAACATGTATGTCAACTACCATGAAAGTCATCACATGAAAGCCATCATCTGTATCATATTGTTTTTACTATGTTTCTCACTTGATATCGAGAAGTGAAGCTTGAAAGACTTATTGTTTTTGCCTGTTTCTGTTTATTATGTCCCTGACAATTAGGAGATAAATGTATTGTATTTAAAGCTTTGCAGACCCAAATTGTTGATTACATGGTCGCAAATTGAGTTTAAGCTAGGAAAACGATTTACTTTCCCAAAGCTTAAAATACTATACAGTTATCGCCATTTTAATGCAATTGCTCGAAATACAAATATTTCTTATCATAAATTTAGACTAAATAAAAGCTGTATTTCATCTCACGATAAACCATGCGTTTTATAATGACAATCATTGACAGGACAGATGTAAAGACAGTTAGCGGACTGGTAAAGCTTTATCAAGCTTACTTCTGGAATTTATCACCTGCCTTTCCGTCACAACTCGGAGGCTTTATCACATGTAAGTGCGGGTGCTTCCGCCAAAATACCAACCACTGCGTACAATATTGTCATTTTAAAATATATAGTTGACAAAAATACAAGTATTACAAGTTCTGCTATTTTCATATTTACTAGACAATTACGACCTACCTTTTTTTGTATTTGTTAGGTAGGCTGATGAACGAAGAAAAACCAGGCGACTAGTAGAAAACCTCGATAATTTGACGTCACAGAGTAAATTCTACTATGACGTCACGGAATTAACCAAAAAGGCCAAAGTTATTCACGTCACTCTCTTCTCGTCGTCTTGCTTATTTACTAAGAATTCACTTTCTCAATTACATTTTATATACTTGCCGAAAAAAATGTACATAGCAGAGTCATCAAAATAATTTCCAATTGATTTTTGTCTATAGTTGAAGTATATGATAAAAACATCATTACATGTCATTTTTCACATCACACCCTTTATCAGCCCTCGAGCCTAACGGCTCTCGGGCTGATATAAGAACCTAGGGCTGATAAAGGGTGCCTAACAGCTCTCGGGCTGATAAAGGGTGTGATATGAAAAATGCCATGTAATAATCTATATATATTACATATTTTTTACATTATTTTGATCTAAAAATCACATTTAGAAAAAAGTCTGCGAAAACATATGAACGTCTTTGCAATATCAACAGCGTGACGTCACACGAATCCTTGAAGTCCAAAACGTAAACACAAGACGTTTTCAGACGGATTCTACGATTCGATGTAAAATGAAATTCCATAAAAAGAGTTTAGAAGGTAAGCATTACAAATGTTTCGACTGTTTTTCCTATAAATTTATAACTGAAGTACACATTTTGCAAGATGGCGGACCTTCTTTAGTTACGGCTTGTAGAATGCGGATTTTACTGCAGATATTATTCAATCAGATCACTGTTACAAACATATTACATTAGAATGACACAGTAACGGCCATGTTTGATTTTCAATTAATATTCAGAGTTGACTTATCTCACAAAATTTTGTTTCCTATGTACATCAGTTCCTTTGCTGAAATTTTAAAGCACCAATTTATACTTTTTATTAGTACATTTATAAATGAATTTTGAACATATCTTTACGGCAATTTTTAATTTGTCATCCATATTTCTATTGTTTTGCAAAGAACTATTACAACAGTGATGTTGATTTAAATACATATTTGGAAATCAAATTTTCTGAGATTTCTTCAGCTTCACTTTTAAAACAAAGAGTTGTTAGAAGACAACATAGCTCGCCGGGGATTAGAGTGACCTAAATGCACAATAAATTTGAAATGTGCCATCAGAAAACTGTCATCACAAGAAAGTCACATACCAAATATAAACACCCTACCACTAAACAACTAAACTGTAGAAGCAAGATTATAGTTCTCAGGGCAAGGTCAAGGTCAAAATGTCTACAAATATGGTACCATCAGAAAGCTCTAATCACAAGAAAGTGACATACCAAATATGAACACCCTACCACTAAACAACTTAATTCTAGAAGCAAGGTTATATTTTAAAAAAGTAAACCTCAAGGCAAGGTCAAGTTCAAAATGTCAACAAATATGGTACCATCCAAAAGCTCTCAACATAAGGACGTTACATACTAAATATGAACACCCTACCACTAAACAACTTAATTCTAGAAGCAAACTTAAAGTTTAAAAAAAATTGTCCTCAGGGAAAGGTCAAGGTCAAAATGTCTACAAATATGGTATCATCAGTAAGCACTCATCATAAGGAAGTTGCATACCAAATATAAACACCCTACCACTAAAAGCCTACCTTCCAGAGGCAAGGTTTAAGTTTTTCAAAAATTGCCCTCAAGGCATCGTCAAGGTCAAAATGTCTACAAATATGGTACCACTAGGAAGTTACATACAAAATACACAAACCCTAAAACTAAAAGCCTACCTCCTCGAGGCAAGGTTAAAGATTTGGATTTCGTGGTTCGCATAGACCACGAAATTAAGGTCCCAACGAAATGGTGATAATTATGAAAACCTCGAAAATTGATGTCCACGAATAAAAGTACTTCCACAGTAATTAAATTTACAAAATTTGTTGCCAATATTACAATCATTACCAATAGCAAAGCCAGTATCAGCTAATGACAGAACTTTGCGTGAGAGAGATGCTCTTTGCGTGAGGGAGATACTCCATTGTTGGCATGATTTTAAGCTGAGTTTAACATGTTTATATAGAACAAAAATCTTATTCCTACCGTTTCTTGACCTGTTTTCTGCATAGTGCACTCACTGAGTGTTTTGCTTTGCCTTTCTGCTAACTCTTCATTATTTTGATTATGGCTGGTAGAATTGCCAGCCCTGTCAACCTTCTTAACAAAACAATAGTCATACTTATGAGGTGTCAAAAACTAAACACATTGTTTCTCCCCAATATCTAACGGTTCACACTTTTACTTTTTCTTGTTGACTTCTGCAATTGCTTCAGCATTTTCGAATTTATCTAATACTTCTCCGAAGCCCATATATTTACACTTTTTTTGCAATTAGAAAATTTCTTGCATTTTCTGTTGCAGTTTCATGTAGCTGTCCAGCTTTCTTCTTAAGGTATATACCATACGGGACCTTCGGGACCACTTGAAATGATAAATAAATGCTTTATTTCCATAATTTCTTCATTTTTACCAAATCTTCAAAATCAGATAAATTAAATTCATGTGGACGTAATAAGTCCATCAAAATGAATACTCTGGAATTAAATTTGGTGTTTTAGAAAAATAACTTACATTTGTTTTACATTATTAGAACTGTCAATTTCTGATTTGTCTGTCGTTTTGGGTACATGTACTGCTTGATATTCATTGTGTCCAAAAATAGAAATCATTAACACTTGTAAAGAGGATTAAACAAGCTTGTAAAATTTAACACATATTTTGTAGTTTATCTTGTCAATTATTTCGTTCCAGAGATATGGGATTTTGATTATTTCAAAAAAACATGAATTTGCAATTATCCGTCCACATGTCGTACTCTAACTAGAGAATGCATTGATTATTTTTCTTGAAACTTTGCAGGATTGTTGGGTATGGTGGAAGAGAGCTCTGTATAGTTTTATTTTGTTGAGGGATTTTTCATTCTGGAGTTATGGGACTTTGATTATTTCAAAAAGCATAAAATTGCAATGTCGGTCCACAAGCCATATCTTAACTAGAGAATGATTTGATCACTTTTCATGAAACTTGGCTTGCCTATATTGTCAAGTTTGAACAGATTGAGTTTTTAATGTCAATAATCATTTAATCGGTTTGCTTTAAAATGGGGACGGGCGTAACATGCGCTCTCGGTGCAGCTGCTTATTTCATCATGGTTTACCGAAAGATGCGTCTTTCAGATGAGACATGTGTCGTTTTGTTTGAACTTCGGATACAAATTCTACGAGCGTTGAAACATGTGCAATTTAACATTGGAGAGGGGGGGGGGGGGCAATGGGAGACGGAATTAGTTGTGTTACATCTTTTACCAAAAATAACAATTTTTTTTCTCAAATACTATTCATTTAACTGGAAAAAGTTCTAGTTCAATCCATTTTTAGCTCACCTGGCCAAAGGCCATGCGAGCTTTTGCCATCAATTGGCGTCCGTCGGTCCGTCCGTTAACTTTTATTCAAAGATCTTCTCTGAAACTACTGGGCCAATACTAATCAAACTTGGCCTGAATCATCACCAGGGTATGCTCTTTTATGTTTGCGATTTTTATGTCCGTAGACCAAACAACATGGCTGCTGTTACTAAATATAGAACATATGGGTAAATTGGAAGTTTTTTGCAAACTACTCGAAAACCATTACAGATATCAAAATTCTGATATTAGGTAAAAATGGTCAGCATGATGAGATCTATCTGCCCTGCAATTATGAAGCATATCCGTGTACCCGTCTTGGAGTTATTGCCCCTTTTCTGTAAAATTTTCAGTTTTTCGTTACTTTTAGTCTTATATATTGAAAATGGTAGAAGATAGACGTAAAGTTTATATAAAAAATATGCTCAGCACAGTAAGATCTACATGTCCTGCAATTTTGAAGATAATCTGACAACCCACATAGGAGTTATTGCCGCCTTTTCTTTAAATTTTCACCATTTTTTAACGTTTTTACTTTTATTTCAAAAGCTGTTCGAGATAAAGGTTAAATGTGAATTGCAAAAGTGTTGAGGTTTTCCAGAACTACAATTTTTACATATGTCCAGCAGTGGTTTTCCAGAACTACAATTTTTACATATGTCCAGCAGTGGTTTTCCAGAACTACAATTTTTACATATGTCCAGCATTTCACATCTCATCCAAGATGGCTGCCAGCGGGGAAGATAGTTTAACATAGGACCCTATGGGAAATGCATTCAAAGATCTTTTCCTCTGAAACCACTGAGCCATTAGGGACCAAACTTGGTCACAATAATCCTTGAGTGGTCCCCTTTAAAGTTTGTTATTTTTATGTTCTTACCTCATCCAAGATGGCCGTCAGCGTTGAACATAGTTTAACATAGGGACTCTACGAAAATGCATTCAAATGTCTTCTCCTCTGAACCTACTGAGCCAATTGGAACCAAACTTGGTTACAATTGTATTTGGGTGATCCCTTCCCTTCCAAAGTTTGTGATTTTTAGTTTGTACCTCATCCAAGAATGACAATGTAACATGGAGAACTGATTTATAGTATGAATGGGTGGTTTATTGGTGACAATGAATAAAACCAGTGCATCTAATGTTAACATGTAATTGATTTTATGACAGAATCGATTGTGAAACTATATTTTATAGCTCTCTCAATTTCTGTTATGTAATAACTTAAAGGATTTTGAATAACATTGAATGAGTACAGAGAAAAGTTCGGAAACTAGTATTTCTCGTTGTTTCTATACTGCAATGTCACTAAAGAATGATAATTAAAGAATGTTTTAGCAAAAACGATATACATTTTGCAATAGTCTTGAAAATTTAAGCTGGATTTGTGGTGCAAATCACTACAAATCTACGATTTGATTCGCAGCGGACACGATTCTCATAAATCATTCCCAAGTTTTTTTAATGGGCTTTAAACGTCTGAATTGCATACCAATACACTAAATTACACTTTATTTTACTATATAAAGTTATTTTCTAATAAAAGTTTTGCAGATAGTGAGCAGATTCACGGATATTTGCATTTTCGCGAAAAAAAAGGGGGGGGGGGGTACCCGCCCAATGATCAACATGCTTCAAATCAAGAAATAACATTAAACAACTTCATATCATTTATTAAATTACTTTTTGTAAACCAGACGCGCTATAAGTGTCAAAACAGCAGTTTTTTTACAGTTCCAAGTCTATAGCACAGTAGTCGGGATTTTGCTAAATCCAATTGCAAAAGTACTGGAAGCACCGTTTTCAAATTTGTATACAAATTTTGTAAATATAGACTTAAGCATAAAATAAAGTGTAGTTTTCTTACATACACACCAAATATGAAAAAATATACAGATATAAGAGCGTTGGAGCGAGTTTTTTTCTGTTATGGGTATAACACAACTAATTCGGAACCCAGTCAGGCACATATGTGAATATAGTCCTTAATTGAGACAACATAGTTCCAAGGAAGTGTTAATAGTGTCGTAGATTAAAACAGTTGACTAGTCATTATGAATTAAATTGAAAAAGCATTCAATAGAGTTTCTTTTCAGTCTAAATTTATACCGTTTCGTTGAAAATTAAAGATTTTATCAAAGTTGAAAGCGGAGGTATTTTCCCCGTGAAAACACACACAGGAAGTACCTATCCCTAGGTTGTGACCTCCCGGGAACTAGTTTTTTCTTATATTACAGTTAAGGTCGGCTGATTTTTTCATCAGGGTTTATCGAAAGATGTGTTTTTCAGATGAGACATGTGTCATTTTGTTTGAACTTCAGATACAAATTCTACGAGCGCTGAAAAACATGTGCAATTTAAGATGGGAGACGGAATAAGTTGTGTTAAATCTTATGAGATAAATGGGTCTCAAAAGAGGGAAATCTCGGAAATCTAATTTTTTTTCCATTTTTTGTCAGATTTTGATGCATTTTTTTTTTCATTAGATTCCCTATGAAAAATTAATATAGTGCTCAACTATTATATTTTTGGTGAGCTATTTCCAGCTATTAGGGGCCAAAATTGCAAATATGCAGATGACCTAATTTTTATTAGTGTTCGTCATGAACACTTTAGGTATCGGTCCAGCTTGAATTGGATAAAAATAGATGTTGCAGGGCGGGAAACTTTTAAACAGGTTAAAAATCTCCTTATAAAATTGTAAATAATACAGTAAAATTACTGAATAATCTGGTAGAACGTTACATACTATTTTTCCTGAAATGGTAAAAATGTTTGAACACAGCTAAAGTGGGAATCGAAGTGCTTAAAGGCTTTAAAGTGATGGCGGATTGAAACTAAAAAGGAGGTGTCGAATAGGCTTGAGTATACAGTACGAGACGTTTGTAATACACCCAAACCAATTTCAATTACTACTTCGCTTTTATTAAACTTATTAAAATTCCTGCATTGAGAAATTAAACGATTATCGAGTACATTATTAAAACGGAAAAAGGGCCTATTTGTTTCACGCGTAGGAATATGAAAAATTAGAAAAAAAATATCGAAGTTCTTTATGAAAGTTGTTGCACATACCTGCCAACTTTCACGATTTTGGCGTGATCTACACGATTTTAACCTTCTGTCATGACCCTGAAACAAGAATTTGGCATAAAACACGATTTTGAAGAATCACACGAAAAAATGTTTGTTTACACGATTTTGGCTGAAGGGAGATAATCTATATTCTCGAAAGGGAGTTAACCATATTCTCGATATTAGCCAATCAGAATCGGGGTTACATCGATCTCATGCGGTATTCGCGTGAAAAACAGCTGATTGGATCCGGCATGTAAATAATCGTAAATATGACGAGTTTGGTTGACTTTTTTGTTGATTTTAAGGCTTCGGCGACGTAAATAAAGTTATGTTACTGGATGGACCACCGGCAATCATAGTGAACAGTTCTTGAGTTATGAATCAGGGTTCACAATCCCTGATACAACGAGCTGCAAGCACCACATGATGGCTATGCGAGTGACTAGGTCGTTGCAAGTTCCACGTTCTGCAGAGTTTGCATAGTTGATCTGAATAGCCTTAATGACGTTAACAAACATATTGGTACTGTAATGCACGAAAGGTCACTCTAAATCCCAGAACACCACTCTTTTGACTGAATCAGAAAAGGCAAAAATATTTTAAAAATGTAATGCTTGCTTTATTTAAAGAAGAATGAGAAAGGAGAAATGCAGTAAATGTACATCAGGCAACTAATAAAGGAGAGAGTGGTTTCATTAACATACTTACAATCTTTTAATTTCCCTAAAAACAGTCAACTGTAAATTCAAATAACAGCAACATAATGATGAACAGCAAGCACTGCTTTTTGTTTCCCTTTTACAGTTAAAATTTAACAGAACATAAAACACCAAATGGTCCAAAAACAGTTCACAACTGATTTATTTGACCAAAAATATTTAAGAACCAG